>JAOBYF010015682.1:0-13311 GCA_025403605.1 Parazoanthus darwini
GGGGGGGGGGGGTCAGTTTACCCCCCAACAAGATTTTCGAAATGGTTACAGATAAAAGCTGGCCCTTTGGCATGCAAGCAGCTTTAACCTTACTAATTACTTTGCACGACAACAATAAAGTTTTAATTAAGTACTGTTGCTATGGCAACAGACATTGGAAAACATGGCCGCCATCTTGGCCGCCATCTTGGATTTTTCGAAAATTTTATGTTTAGCAATTTTCAATAAAATTCCTTGATTTTAATAGACAACATGTATATATAGGCTCAAATAGCAAATTAATCAAAAAGAAAAGAAAATAATTGAAAATGGAAGACATTTTGTAAAAAAATTTCCATTTCTTGATTCAAACTTCAATTTGCATAATTAATTTCGCATAAATTTTAAGTGATGACGAAATATACATCTAAATGTATAAAAACACAGTCAATTTTTGATGAGTTGACAGTAAGTTGAGTGGTTGGACGTGTGGCATTGTATGGGACTCTGATGCGTAGGTTCGTCAGTAGGTTCGATACTCATTACGACTGATCTTTCATATTTTAACTCTATTTTTTCTTCAAATTTTTTTAAGTTTGAGTATCAAAGGCAGCTTGTAAAGGGCAGTTTGAGATATGGAAACAAGAACTTACCGGGCTGTATACCAGTACTTTCACAAAAAGAGTTTTTTGGTTTTTTTGGGTGCGTTGGAAAATCTTTTTGCTTTGATCTGTATGATCATATAAGGTTACAAAAGAAATGTTTTATTATAGTTTTAACTTGAAAAAGTTTCAAATCTCAAGACCAAAACCAGTTTCTTTTAAAACTTCAATTACAGTACAGTCTAGTTGCAAAAAAAGCCTATCGAACATTACACGTGTATTGGCTGGTTTTGTTTGTGGTCACTGTCAGTAAAGATACGTGTATGTGTTACCTAAGAACGTTTCATCACAGTCATTAACAAGAATATCCTTATATTACAACGCTTTGCCTTGTTTCTACATCACATCACGGTTTATTCTCAACTTTTTCAAACTCCCTGCAGATATGTCCACATTGCTCTTTTCCGTCTCCAACAGAATGAAGACATTACAATACACGTGCGTTGTACATTGCCTTTTTACATTTTGATTCGTGTGTAACAGTTTACTAGTCATGGGTAATAACTACATATGGGTACAAGCTATTATTATAATTCGTTGCAATGTGGGATCAAAGTTAAGGGAAAAGTTAAATGTAAACAACCTTTTTTTCCATTTAAAAAGCCACAAATTTCAGTTAATTAATGTAATCACAAATACATGTAATTTGTATCACAGCTATACAACAGCGATCTTTTTCATTCTGTTTTTTTTTTACAAACCTGTGACATAATAGTGAAACAGGACAATTACGGATTACATTTTTTCATTAGTTACTTTAAAATTTGACTGGTGTAAGAATAATGCTCCCAAGCCCCACATGTTTTGGAGAAGCACTGATTGGCTAACAAGAAAAATGGCCTTGCAACCAAGTCAGTCGTGCCTCCCCAAATCAGCGCGCTTCATCTTACATAATAAAGCGTCATATTTACGCAAGAAAACTTAAGTGATTATTTCACTACAACTAGCATTTAAATGTCTCCTTCGCACGCCAACTGACTGGTGAAGTAAGAAAAACACGTCCTAAAATGGAGAAATTTATAAGTAAATAAACAAATCTCCACTACATGTAGATAAAACTGTTACTAACAGCAATGTTACAGTAATTCAAAAACTACAAGATATGATACTGTATGCCCATTTTGTCTTGTTCTTTTTCTTATGTTTTAATTTAATTATATTTAAAAGTTGTATACATACCTGTGCTGTATTCAAGATTGTAAGAGCCTTTTCTTTACACGTGTTCGAACTGATGTAATAAATCAGAGTGAAATAGAATGTTAACCGCCAGTAACACGGACCAACAACGTTTCTCTCAACGCCATCATCTCTGTTCTGGCATCAGTGACATTGAAACTGCAGTACAAGTCAATGGCAAAATGTAATACCCAGATCTCGAAGCTCGATAGGAGAACATTTCTGCACCATTTGAGGTTACCGTCAAATTCTAATTATATTAAAGCTAGAGAAAGTGTAAACAGTTCCCACAAATCCCTTTAGGTCATGGTGTTGTGTTTTCCTAATATATTTTGTATGTTTGTAGATGCAAAACCGTTACGTTAGTTAAACATACCTTTCAACTGATTTCTCTAATTGAAAGGATCACATTACTTAAAGTTTGATCTAAAGGAAATTCGTTTTATAGTTTTTCATTTTAGTTTACATTTCATTTCATTTGACTTACTCCAATCCCATACTGCATCAGTACCACCCTCATATAAACTTACTCAAAGTATATCAGAGTTTGAACAAAAAAAAAATAAACAAAACTTGACATCGGAATAGTGAAATAGGGCGATTGTAGATATTTGAAGGTAAAAAGAACCCAACACAAATTAAATACAGTTTTCTTTATTCAGAAGATGGCGAATACAATGACATTTTAAAAACTCGTGTTAATTTTGTACTGAGAACCGGCTAAGTTTACATTACAGTGATGTCTTTAAACCCATTTTTGAGCTATAAGCTACATCTTAGCTACACTGAATTATTTTCTTTTATTCACACATTTAAACTAACCGAGTGTGTTTTTCTTAAATGCTTGCAAAGCGTTGGTAAAATGATAAGCACACTCGCTTTTATCTGGTATACGGTATAAAACTACTTATAGACATCAGTGGGTCAGATTCCCTCAAAACGTTTTTGAACATTTTACATAATTCTCATTCTGAAGCACTCTCAGTGTGTTGAGAAAATCGCTAAAAACGATATAGAAACGATACAATAATGTACTATTTTAAAATATTTACAAAAATTTGGTGAAGATGTAGACACACTTTGTTTTCCATCGGGTACAAAATATTGACTGACATCAGTTGTTCGGATGTCCGCCAAAATGTTGGTGCTTTAAAAAAGGAAGTTGGATAAAAGCATCGAGTAACTTGGCGTGAATGATAAAGGACTGGTTCAGTTCAGGTCTTAATTGTTGTTCTATGGGTCGGTATCAGTCTCTTCTGGTTGGCGTGACTTATATGGAAACAGTTCAGTCGATTGAAGCCTCGGTTGTTATTACCAGAAAGTGTTCTCTGGGTCAGTAGCAGTCTCTTCTGATTGGTGTAAATTATAAGGAAGGGGTTCAGTTCAAGTGTTCTCTATACGATAGCAGCTTCTTCTGGTTGGCGAGACAAATATGGTTTCGATTCAAGTCTTGGTTGTTGTAACCAGAGAGTGTAGCGGTAGCAGGCTCTTCGGGCTCGCTCAGTTTCTTCTGGTTGGCGTGACAAATACGTTTTCGGTTCAAGTCTTGGTTGTTGTAACCAGAGAGTGTAGCGGTAGCAGGCTCTTCGGGCTCGCTCAAACTTTAAGGGACGAGTTCTGTTCAAGTCTTGATTGTTGTTAGGAGAAATTTATCTCTGGGTCGGCAGCAGTCTCTTCTGGTTGGCATGAATCGTCTCGGTTTTTGTAACCAGAAACTGCTCTCTGGTTCGTTATCAATCTCTTCCGGTTTGCTCAAAGGTGAAGACACTGGCTCTGTTCAAGTCTTGGATGTTGATAAAGGAACTGTTCTCTGAGTCGGTAGCAGTCTCTTCTGGTTGGTGTGGATTTTAGGGGACGGGCTAAGTCGTAGTCTTGGTTGTTTTTATCAGAAACTGTTCTCTTGGTTGGTAGCAGTCTTTTCTGGTTGTCGTGAATTATAAGGGACGGGTTCTGTTAAACTCCTAGTTGTTAATACCAGAACTGTTCTTAGGTTGATAACAGTCTCCTTTGGTAGTTGTTTCGGAGTGATTGGCCGCGAAGGTTTCTTGTAAACTTGATCAAGAAAAGTGAAAATTCTTTGTTCATTTGAGTAACGCATAAATTTCCCTCTGGTGCTCTCAAGAAAACAACTCAGACTTTCTGTGGATAACATCGGCAATTAAGTTAAATGTAATAAAAGTGTTTATTGTTTATTTGACCCGGAACAGGCGGAAAAGAAACCTTGACAACAAAATTGTCTTTCTAGCAATTTTGATGAAATCCACAAAGGATTGGTTGGTACGGCAAGCCACTTAAAGCAGCAATCAACTGAGGCACAGTGTAGAGAAAAACTGAAACACAAGTTTTTCGGAAGACACGAAAACGTGATGTTGTTGATGACGATGGCCATAGCTTGGGCTTAGCTTCGGTGATGGGGCAATGTTAATTAGTTAACAGTCATTCTTCGTACTTGACAAACGATAAGTTACAACTACTAGGGCGCAAAACAAGGAACCCGATTGTGGCGTGTGTTCGTGTTCAAGTGTCTTGGATGACAAAGACAACACGATCTTTGCAATAAAAATGATAATAATGGCAAAGCTGCAGCAATAATAACAATAGTCTGTCAGTATCAGTATCATTAGTCCAAACTAATGACAGCACTGTGATGTAGTGAACAGTTAAACCAAAGTTATTCTGGTGATAACGAAGACAGTAACAACGTTATGTTAAGTACGATGGATGGTTGTCTACAGCGAGAGTTTGTTCGTCACTCGATTCCATGTGATTAAGGTTACTGTAGTTTCTCTGTCAAAATGGAAGGAGTTCTCAAATCTCGACAAGAAATGGCTTTCATATCTTCATAAGAACTGATCAAGGTAGTAGGGTGAAATGAGTTAAGACAAAATTGCATCTTCGACCGCATTTGGATCACTATATTTTTATCCAAATTGATTTACTCTTGTTTTTAATGATATTGTCGTTTCATGCTAGTTATGCCATGCTGTACCGTATTGTAGGCTTTCAGAAGTTTCCTTCAAGGTTCATTCTTGTACTTAGGCAAACTTTAAAGGGTGAGGCTGTTCCTGGTGATCTAGTGTTATGAACCTTCCTGTCACTTCCTCAATGTTTACATGTGTAAGTCGAACGTACTTGCTGTTGCGGTTGACTTGTGACGAAATAACACCATAATGTACCATAAGCCCAATGTCTGTCTATTTAAAGAATTGCTAATAGAGAATGAACAGTTCTAAATAGACGTGATACATGTCTTTAATGCTGTGGTTAGACGTCTTTAACCGTTTGGATATGAAATGTGAGAAGTTTAAATAATTTGCGAGAGATACCCTCGTTCTTTCGCGATTTCGTTTTCGATCAGTTTTTTCATCTATTTCAAAAACGTCTTAAGTACGATAACGACAATTGACATCCTTTTAATGTGGCTGGAGTGTCAATTAACGCTTTACGATATTTCCTTACTCTCCGTGTGGTGCTTTTTACATAGCCACAGAAAGCGACCACCAACCTTAGTTGGGTATAACCCGCCGAACTCTTCCTGATTGTCGTGGTACTGCTGGTTTAAGAGCTTTGCCAGCTGCCTTCTACTCAGTCCTTCTGCTTGTTTGGGGTTATAAAGGTCGAACTCGTCAGCATCCTGTGTAAGATCTGGGTAGGTGTTTGTAAAGTCATCTAGTAACTCTCTTACAAGCTGGGCTCCCTCTTTGGCTAACCGTGGAACCGGTTGAGCAGCCTTCACCCCTGGAGCAACAAGGGCAGCAGCACTGAGGGGGACCTCCAACTTAGAGATTGCGTTAAGCACTTGGTATGCTCGTTTGCCATACTTTTTGACAAACTCTTTTGGTTTCGATAAACGAAGACCAGGCGACTTGGTCAAGTGTGACCCTTTGGGATACTCGCACAACAAATGAACCGCCCATCCATCCTTCAAAAGGGAATGGATACGGTTCAAAAAGGAGAGTGCTTCCTTGTTGACAGGTAACATGAGGAAAAGCTTCGGGCACACTTTGTCTTCCATTCTTTCTTCCAGGCGTAATATTTGATCGGAAACGTTCCAGTCGTGCAGTTTCCCTTCAAGAACATCCTCCCATCTGCCTAAATTGTGTCTGTTGACACACATCGTATCAAGGCAATCTTTCTCCTCGTAGATAGGCTCCAGTTTGCCATCTCGAATAAGACACGTTGAACATGCTAGTGACGTTGTGATGCTCTTGTTTTTCTTTGCTATCGATCTGATCATTGCATCGATCTCTTGCATAAAGCAACAGGGGTACCGACCTCGCACAGTCACTGCAAGTCGCCTTTCATGGTGAAACAATTCGGTGTGAACTCTATGCACACCCGTCCTTGTGGATTCCGTTGAATTGAACCCTTCGTGGTGTCTACATTGCCTGCGAGGTCTATTCTTGGGGAAGTAAACCACGTGGTTGGCCGAGAAAAAGGCAGTGCAAGCCTGGTGGAAGTCCTCCTTTGTTCTATTGACCGCAACAATGTATTGCGAAAAAAAATCAAACAAAAGCTCCTCAAATTGATAGATTTGAGTAAGTTGGTTTTCACCACGCCCGGGTTCCAGTGGCCATGTGTTTTTTGTATCGGGCGTACCAATAGGAAGTTTGCACGGGAAAAGCCATTCATCATCTTTCACTGGAAAACAAATACCGAACTCACAAAAAAGCTTGATAATGCTTTCATGATTCTTTTTGGGAATTTCCTTCCATGCGTTCAAGAGTTTGTCGTGAGTTAGAAGACCCTGCGTTATCAATTCCTTATCAAAGGAAATTAGCGTGCAAAGTTGATTTGACAACCACTGTGGATCAAGCACCACCAAATCAAGACCACCTTGTCGGTGCACGATGTACCCCGTGTTTTCCAGAAACTTCATAACGGCCTCAACTGAGTCTTGGGGAATATCATAACGCAGAGTAAACTCTTGAAATTCTTCTTTGGTCGAAAGTGGCAACTTCCGAGGAAACTTCTCTATTTCGTTGGCAATAGCTTCTTTCAAATTGCTCCATTTGGGAGGGACGTCTTCCACTAAAATCTTTCCTCCTTCAACCTTCACTGTTTCCTTTAGCTTCTCTATGCTCGAGTTTTTCCTCCAAGGGAGCCAACTAGGCGGTGACTTTTTTGTGCTGCTTATTTCCTGGTAACCTACAATGTGTGGCAATCGCAAACCTCCTTGTTCGCTTTCTCCGTTGACTGTTTGACTGTTACCACTAACGACCTCTTTTGGTGCTTTGGAGAGATTCAATTTCTCTGCCAGAAGTTTCGGCTTGCAAAGAAGGCAAGAATCAACATCGTTCCCTTTCGCAGATCTCTTCTGATGGTCTTTCTGGCCATCCTTGAGCAATGTGAACACATCATATCTCACGCTTTCCAGTACTGTAGGACTGAGCCTTTCGTCATCAGCATGTGTTCCTACAATAATGACTCTTGCATTGGAATCATGCAAATTAATCACCTCGAGCCACGTATGAAGACGGCCCAATCTGTTTTCCCCATAGCCAAATGCTGCAAGGTTGAACACAACTACGTAAAGAGAACCGGCACTTGTGAACAGCAAGTGTGTCTCTAGAAAATCTGCGTCACCTCCAGTATCAAATACTCGACATTCCAGGTCTTTTAGCTGAAGAGTGTGGATGTCGATTCCTTGTGTCTTGCTTATCCCCTTAGTGTACGTTCCCGATGCTTCTTCAAGGGCTCTGATCATAGTGCTTTTGCCAACCTGTGCATCGCCAAGAACATGCAGTTTGAAGACCTTGTTCGGCACTGCGTCTCCCACATCCCTTAAGTACACCTGTATATCTTCAAGTCTTGTTCCCATTAACGCAGTTAGTGGGTTGTTGCTAAAATTGACTTCTCCAATTTTCTTTAGGGTACCGATAGCAGAGATGGGTAGTTTTTCAATTTTGTTATCATTGAACATGAGGTGCTTCAGACAACTAGGAAAGTTTTCTGGGATACGTTGAATTTGATTTTGGCCAGAATTAAGAAATTCTAAGTGAGTAAAGTCGCTTAAGCTAAATTCGAGGGACTTCAGGTTGTTGTCATTAAGATTAAGATGTCGTAACTTTGTGAGTTTTTCAATTGCTTTCGAAAGTTCGGTTAGACCATTGTGCGAAAGATTTAGCAATTCAAGGTCCTTAACGTGGCCAAAACATTTGTCTGGTATACTCTCGATATCACAATAGGCCACATCAAGCTGTTTAAGGTTCGGCATATCTTTCGTTACCAGCTTGCTAAACTCTACCTTACCACCAGTGGTACCTATGATAGACAGTCGTTCAAGATTATCGGCTGGCATCAAGTTAAGAATGCTAACAAGGTCCTTAACATCTTGGTTGCAGATAACAAGAGCAAACGGAGAGGCAACAACTTGCTGAAAAAGAGTTTTATCGTGGCCGCTTGTAATACCTTGTAGTGAATCCAAGACCTCCTTGCAGTCTTCTTCTCTTGAAATTATAATCACTTTGCTGCCGGACTCTAAAGCGGCATACCCTTTAAGGTCCTAGAAAAGACACGGGAAAGAAAAGATTATGTTGTTATTTTTTAGGTTTTTCGCTTGAAAAACTAGAAAAAGTTGCAACTAGGAGTACAGAAATCTTGTAATTATTCTTAAGCCTTATCAAGTTATCAAAACGCTTTTTTTGCTCGCTCTAGTTTTCGAACGACCACATGTTTTCTCATATAATTTTCTTGTGATTTTGTTTCGATTAACTTATTCTGGGGTTGATTCTATACCAGGAAAGGTTAATACGCTTAGAAACAGTTTGTCTAGTTACTCAGTAGTGCTCAGTGGTGTATAAACGTCATATACTAGGTAACTTCATCACTTTATATTAATAAATGACGGTTATTTAACATTTCAACAACTCTTATCCCTCTATCTCAGATGATGTTTTCCCACCGTTTCCCTCTCAGAAAGAGAGTTCTATCAAGCTCCCTCTTTACTTAAGCTAACTAATTATCGATTTACTTGAAACTTTGCACGCCTTTTTACACCGGGTCATAGTTATTAGTCGTTAATTTATTTAACTCCAACTGCTAACACATTTGCAAAACTAATGGGCCTCTTTTGGTTCAAAAGTAAGAAAAACTAAACCGCCCCCACCACAGCCCTCCCCCACTTAAACACGTAATAATTCTAAAATACTTAAAACTTTAACTATTATTTAGGTCTTCTACCAAAGTAATTGTAACACGCTTTAATTGGAAACGTAGTCTTAATTATTAAATATCATTTTCAAAGGCTATTTTGGAACCTTCCACCTGAATGAGAGGGTCAAATAAAGCAGTCGGTGCCTCTCTTAAAATACTAAACACAGTTCGCTGTTGAAACTGTCAGAAACGTTCTTAAATTTTACTGTTTGACATAAATTCTTCAGTGCTTTTAAACGATTGCATAAAATGGTAGTTAGTACTATTGTACGTAGTTGACAAAAGTGTAATTAAATACAGGCTAACATGTTTATTGACTGATGCGGGGGTAGCTCATTTTAATAGAGGGGTTGGGGATGGTTGCAAAAGGTAGAAAAGAAAAAAGAAATGGTTTTGGAGGGAGCTCGGGTGGGAGGGAGGAGGGGCGGCGGATAGATAGGAAGGGAAAAGGAAGCGCTCCTGAACCCCTACTTCTTTTTTTCATTAAGTCCACTTCCGGGCTTAGCACTAACTTGCAGCTTTGCCTTTTAAATGTTAAGAAATATTTTTGAAGCTTGCAATTGATGAAGGGAGAAAGACTTGAGTCAAGTACTCGAATACCCGAGTGATAAGACAAACCGACGTCCGAGTTAGGATTTCGAGTTAAAGTGCTTTGTAACACCCCCTGCAAAGGCTAAAAACGTTGCCAGAGAAGGTGCATCTATGAAAAGTAGAATTCGGTACTTTTGACAAGTTGCAGGAACAACTTGTCTCGCTGTTACCAGTGCCCACGTTCTCACCGGTAAGCGGCGAAACTCTGGGCGTGCATACGAAACCAAAAATGGTCGTGTCCAAAAAAGAATCCCTCAAAATGTGTTATCCGAGAGTAGCCTGGAATGGAATTAATTAAATCTTTGGAAGTGTGTCGCGAAGAACTCTCAATTTTTAGCGCATGGAGCCAAAGAAGTAAGTTTACTGCTTGGGTTTCGGTTTATAGTTTATAGACTTTGTATGGGAGTAAATGCGACTTCCACGATATCGTAGAAATTTGGTATAAAATACATGAATAAAGTTTGTTCACCGTATCTGTTGTCTCCTCGTGTCGTTTTATATACCTTCTGGGTCATTCTGAGTCAATTCAGACGAGATTTCCTATTTGGCGCTTAAGATGGAATTTATTGAGCTTCGAGTGGCAAGCGGTCGGATCTGTTCTCTCTTGCCTCTACATTTTCCCTAGCGGGGATAAATTCCAAAATGGAAATCTCGTCTGAATTGACTCAGAATGGCCCAGAAGGTAAGGTAAAAAAACCACACAAGAAGACAACAGATATGGTAGGCAAACTTTATTTATGTATTTTATACTAAATTTCTACGATATTTACTCCCGTACAAAGTCTATAAGTTATAACCCGAAACCTCAACAAAAAACTTACAGCTTGGGCTGCCTGTGGTTTTAGTTGATAAAGTTACGACGAAACCTCCAACGAAGTGTTTATTAGCGACACTAATCGCGACGGGCTTCCTGTGGTCAACATGGCCGAGTAGGCTTGGGCACGACTGAAACAGCCAGTTCCAAAGTCGATTTTTCGACTGGCTGGTTTGCTGGCTATAGTAGATTTTGTAATCACGCAGTACATTGGTCAGCGATAGCCAACCTATAGTAATGCGTGCGACAAAACGTGCATGCTATGGAGGGGAAGTGCATGACTGACGGCATGTTTTTGGAGGAAAGGTGAGATTTTTGCGACGAAACTGCAAGAAAGCGAGGTAGATTCAAACAATGTCAAACGCAGGTTCAATTGTTAGAGTATTCATCAAGCCGATCGTCGTTTAAGCGACGTTTCTGGAGGAAGACAATGTGCTTTAATGAGTCTTTCAGTTCTGTTACGCGCAAACTCGTGTCGTGTTTCGCAATGGACGGCCATCACAGTCGATCAGATATTGGTAGAAAGTAGTGTCATGCATATGTCTTAAGAAATATGACGATGATGTTATTCACGATGCAAAGACATTGTCGCTGACGTATTTACCCGATCGAGTTCCCTGACAGCTGATCTAACCAAACCAAATCATTCGCCCATTGAGGGAACGAAGCTAAATCAATCGCCCATGAGGCACAAACAAATAATCAATCACTATTACGGTGACCAATACTAGCCTACCTGATATGGTAGGACCCATTGAGGCTGACAAACTACAAAAAATACAAAGATGTGGGCTGCGTTTGTTACAAAGTAGTGTATAAACAATAGCCCGATTTCAAACCGTCTCTCCATTGCTTTTCGAATTTCAGATGCCTTTAACCTGAGTTGTTCATTAATATTTAGCGCATCCAGTTCAGCTCGCAACAGCTAGATATATAATATAACTTTATTTGCGGGAATACCCAATCAACTCTGAATGCAAAATGTGTTAGGAATCTAACAGAGTGGTCATCTCAGCAAATATAATTTGCGCTGCTCGTATTTGAAAATTGTCGACTTCAACGGGGCAGTTTCATAGAATTTTCAATGGAAATTTGCCTCAACAGTATTTTAAGCTTATAGTTGACAGTCGAAGCGGTCAGTATAAACTGCAAACTGCAAACTGTTTTTTGATATACACCGGTTAGCGAGTTTCGGTCAGAAAATTTAGTGAAAGCTTGAAGCTGCAAAGGATCGAAATTACGTCGACTTACCAGGTGGAAACGTCAGAAAACATCAGAAACCTGTTGCCTCGGACGTCTGCGCGTCTGAAGAAACAGGTCATATACATTTGGGGACTTTATACGCCGATTATTACGAACCAGCTTTATTGTTAGTATTTCTTGATTGAAATATAGCTACAAGTCTGCTCTTTTTGATTAAAGACGGTGGAATTAGTCGAGGATCAATAACAGAAAGGTTTTAAAACTGCCGCGCTTTGAACTTTAAACAGACAACGACCAAAATGAGCTTGAAGATCGGAGAACGTGAGCTTTGTAGTCTGTGTTTACTTACCCGTTGTTATAAAATTATCGTATTGTTAAACGTTCGTTTACATCGTCTTAAGTAAAAAAATGGAGTGCAGTGCCAGTGGAATTGAAACTCACGACATAAGCAGGATTTAGGAATCAACACAGTATATTGAAATACCGGTATATAATATCAAAAATAAAATAAACACAAATACATTAATTGGTTGTGCAAACTTGTGTCACTATCGGTTATTTGCACTCGCCATAAAAATACTTAAAGCAGGGTTCGCAAAGTACGCACTTGAATTTTGCGACCTATCGCAGGCAACGTTTATTACTAGTCGTTGTCTCAGTTCGTTTCACAACCACTGTGCGTGGAGCTCTTTAATTAATTTTCTGACCAGCAAAACAAGCGTGCGTTTGAAAAGGGAAAAGGTAGGGGAGGTGGGAGGTGGGAGAAGTGGTAGGGGGAGGTGAGAAAAGAGAGCAAAGGAAAGGGGAGTAAGGAGAATACTTTTATTTGAACCCTCGTCCCTCTCCTTTTCCATTAAACTTGTGCTAAACCAATTACTACTGACTCACCTCTGGACGGAAGTCTGCCTCACAGCCGGCTGCAATAAGAGCTCGTACAGCTTGACGACATCTCTCACGGTTGGACTCGTCCACACAAAGGGCCGCCTGCTCTTGGCTGCTTTCAAGTGCAGCTTTGACAGCTGTTCCACCATCCTAAAGAAAAATCGCAGCCTTTGCAATAACTACAAATTAATCAAGAAGACAAACTAGAAGAGCAACCTGGAGGTTATTTAACCATGAGATTCTTTGATTAGAATTATAATAACATAGAGGACAAACTAACTGTAAATTCGGACTCCAATTTTATTTGTAATTCGCCTCCGATTCTCCTCCGATTTGAATTTTCGCATGTGCAATTACAAAATTGTTATGGCAACACGTTCACGTGATAGATTGTGTGAGCGAAAAATGTGTGTGCTTACAGTGTGAAAGCCTCTCGTTAGCGAACTGACAGTGGAGATGAAGCTGAGATGGTGGCTTTAAATTCAAAATGGAGGCGATGATTTCTATTAAACTGAAAGCTAGCCCAGTTCTGGCCCGTTTTTTCTTCGCTGATTTAAAGCAAATCAAAAACTCCTATAGACAAACATGGTTTTTCCTATTTGCATGTTCTTGAAAGAATTACGACACGCATTTACAGGCACGCGATTTTTTTAATAAGAAATTAAAACTCGGCGTAAAAGAACAAAGAAGTCTTAATTATCCATACGTTTAGGACAAACTGTATTTTTTTTATTACTCGCGGCCGCAGGCGAGCGAGTCTTAAATTCGGCTCTTTTTTTTTTTTTTTTTCCTGATTCAGACAGGAAACGCCTGAGCCAATCAGAACGGAAAGCGCTGTCACGTTCAGCC
>JAOBYF010015793.1:0-13306 GCA_025403605.1 Parazoanthus darwini
ACAGAGGATTCTTACCAACAGGTCAGTGAGACAATTGCGGAGAAACATATCGGTCATAAGCGTTCGTGATTCCGTGTGTGCTCTAGACTATGGCTCCGCTTTGTCAAGTTCAGCTCAAACAATTAGAATTAACTTATAAAATAATGATTCAAATTTACCTGATGCGCAAATTTTTGCGACGGATGATGCTGGTTGTGTAAATATGCATCTTGGAGCTGACAGAGACATATAAAGTTTATGTGGTAATCATGTGACCAGAATATAAATAAAGATAATAAAAAACTGGTTGGACTATGCGTTAATTACATTACTGATATTGTGCACTGATTTATTATAGCAGTGTTTTTGCACAAGGAAAGTACAAAAACAGTCAGATACAAAAAAATATAAACAGTAAGAAGGATGTATAGAGTTTTCGTCATTTCATATCAAGCAGAATTCTGTCGATCCATGCACAGTTATTGACAATGAAATCAGCTATATTGTATTTGGAAATAATTTGTCTTTTACAATAAAACGGTGATGTTCATATAAAAACTCTTGACAGTTGGTTATGCTAAATAATTTGTATTTGGCCTTGAGGGCAATTTACCTTGAACTGGCACACAAACCCCAGATTTCACAGCCAACTGGAAAACCAGAACCACGGCAAGTGATATAGGAAGAGCTTTATGCATTGTAACAACAGTCTGGCTTACACGGATTGTAAAATGCTCCTGGAAGCAAATACATCAAGTAAATTAATCTTAACTAATTAATTAATTAATTAATTAATTAATTAATTTTTCACAATAATGGGTAAGTCTACACTTCTAGTTGCACCACATGCTGTTTTCCAGCCAAAAGCATGAGCTAAGAATTGGACTTAAATCTGTGATTCCATTAACACCTCGTTGCCATAACAACAGCGATTGTACGAAGAGACCATCGAACCAGACACTGTCAGTAGTTTTCCTATTTATAGCTTTTTTTCCATTTAGAGTGTCAAACTAAGCATCTTTATTTAGGAAGTAGGCTTAAGGTTATCAAATTATAATTCCCTTTGGGTAAGATTAAAGCTACAAAACAGAAATAAGAACCGCTGTGTTTGGAAAACAAATACGCTGGCTACGAAATATATTGTTCTAAACAAGGTTGAAAAGCTTTAATAGAGTTGGGAAAAAACTAATATAATTTACAGTACCAATGATCTTTGTTAGCTGCCCGAGCGATTGCGAGTTTCGCACAAAATATATTTGCATGAAGCGATCTTTTGAGATTAGATATTCTGGGAGGAAACTTTCAATAAGGTCTAAAAGCTACTGCAATAACTACTGTCTAATAACGGGTTTGATATAGAAAATTATACATTCTTAGTGAACAATAACATTAACAGTGTTTGCTATGGGTTGTTTGGGATAAGATATTCTGCAAAGAAGTGTGGAATGATGTCATCAAGGTTAGCGCAATGATTATTTTAAAATATGGGGACTGCCATAAAACTAATAATATGATGTTTCAAAGAACACTGAACAATAGCTTTTGCTGCACCGTGTTCTTTTCGGCAAACACGTTACAAAGCTTTGAAAAGCTAATTCCCGAAAATGGGAAACAGTGATGTCGTCAGCCGCAACAGTGTTTTGCAATGTACCAAAACTTTGCTGATGAAAGCTAGACCCCTGTAGGATAAAAATGCATAGCTAGATGATCCTAAGCAGCCAGTTTCCTTTTATTGTGCGGTAAACCGTTAATGTCGAACTTGGGCTATCAGTTTTCCTATTATATCACATGGGACAGATGAACCACCCAAACTAACGAGGAAGTTGTAGTGTTATTTAGTCCCCAACGAGAACTGGAATTGTTATATTGTTATTAGTTTAGGTGTGACTCATGAGCCTGCAAATCAGTCAGCGGACACTTAAAACACTCATGGCCGCCATGCTTGTATAGCTTGAGATTTTAGCTGATCAAAGCCTGACTTGCCGAGGCAAACGAGTGTTCATTCACTTTACAGTACTAACCAAAATCGTAGGAAAATCGTGTTCAGTTTTTATGCAATATGAGACAACAAATTACAGCAACTGGTCCGGCAAATGTCAGCTTACAGAAAAAAGCCGGAAAGTTCGTGTGCTATTGATATTATGTTACCTGTTTGTAAGTTTTACAACATATTAGGTCAACTAATTTTAAAACGTGTTAGTTCAAGTTGTTAATAGAATCACAGTAAACTTGTTTGGATGTAGCATAACATCAAATTCCAAAATGCATGGGCTTAAACACGTTTCCACTAAAAGTTAGAATATTTTGTTGAAAAATACATACTGCATCAACTTGTTATTTTTTCTGGTCAAAGTATTGGTAAAAGCCAAGGAGGCCACAGTCTTGCGTTCGCCGTTATCTTCATAATTTTCTGTCTAGAATAACACGTTCAAATTGGCGAATCCGCTGATAGACTTTCTTCAAGTATACTAAAGTTTAGTTGGAGTTTAGTTGAAAGTAAAAAATGAAGACGATTAGATTTGCTTACCTCGGAGTTTCCTTTGAACAAACAATATTTCGCAAATGCAGATCATTTTGTTTTTTCAATAAACGTTAGTCTTTCGATATCGGATATATTTTGCCCTTTTAATTATTATGGGTTCTTATCTGATGATACTGATGAATGTTTTTACGATATTGAAAACTTATCAAGTTTGAAAATAGGTTTCGTCTTGTTTGTTTGCTCTGTGAGTATAAGAGCTTTCTCATTCTTTCTTCCTTTATCTTTAATTTGCAAAAACTGTGATTTAGACTTCAGGGGAACTAAACTTTTTCCTAATGCATACTTATTTGACTTAGCCAGGACGCCTTAAGGCTGAGTCTTGCTATTTAACTAGACATTAATATCCGTTGCAGTGTCGAAAATGCAGTTTTGCTTTTCCGTAAAACGTGCTTAGCTTAGTCTTTTTCAGTCTAAAAAACAGTTTTTTCAGTCATTTGTGTAATTTCTGTAATATTTAACAATCACCTGCAGCAAAAAAGGGGCACAAAGTAGTATTCTTAGAACGAGCTCTTTAATGTTACCTCCCAGCAGTTATTCGGCGGATCTTTTCCTTCAAAACATATGCGATCAACATTCAGGTGCTTTGAAGTATGAATTCTCAAATTAAACGAATCTCGTAAGATTCCCTTAGGCAAGTTCAAACATTTTGTGACACCAGGAAAACGTAATTTACAATGTGTAATTTTGTATATTTTTTAGCTTTTTTATTTTAATTAATGCTAGTTTTATCATTTTTTTCTACTTTAGAATAAGTGATTATTTGGGAGAACTGAAAATGAATAATACAATGGAAGTAGCACATAGTGGGACATAAGATTAATATACTGTATACGTATAAAATTATATGCTGTAAACCGTTCAGACCATTAAAACCGTATCCTCCTAACCCTTAAAGGCATGAACATTTCTTTTGCACTCAAATGCCATGGGGAAAAAGATGTTTTTAACTAACAATCTGGAGCATGTTATCTGGAAGAAAATAGTCATCATCATACAGATCCACTTCCCGAATAAATTAACGAGCCTTTAGCTATTGAGTGTAGTGCAACCGTTGTTCAATAGAAAACCCGCCCACGTTTGCTTCTATCTTGGATTTTTCCAAACTCTTCAAAATCGATGATAAAATATCTTTTGACAGGCTAAAATCTTGGGAAAAAAGTAAAAAAGCTTATATAAAGTTCAAACTTTGAAAGCAAACACCAAATACACTATGTTTATAAGTTGCAAAAAACTGGAAAGTGCTAATTTTCGTGAGTTCTAGCAAAGCAACGAAAGTGTTGGTAAGAACTCGGAAAATGAATGGGTTATCTGAAATGATAAGAAAATTTAAGAGCTTCGCTCGAGTGGTCAACTAGAGGCACCTTTGCAAGATCCAGTGTAACTACAAGTAGAGCCTTTCTGTGCCTTGTCATCTACAACCTAGACGAAGTAATGTCTTTTATGCACCCTCCCCCCGCGCCCAACTTCAAGTCACTAGCCAACTCTCTTTCAAAACAGCTGCATAGCGCCTGTTACTCAGTTGTCTACCACACACAGTGGATGCTTCCCCCATGTCTGCATAATATCTAAATTACCCGTTCCTTTCGTGAAAGCTCTGGAAGACATCTCACTTACGCATCCGTCACCGTTCAAGTGCTTCAATTTTCGTGCCAAATAAAGTTAAAATTTGGAAATCTGAATGATGTTCGTGGTTAAACGCTGTAAATAAACTTCTGCAGCGTTTGGATAATTGTTGATGCACCCTATTAGTTGATAACATGTAGCGCAAACATATTGCGGAAGAAAAGAGTGTTTTAGTACCAAACCAGGAAGATGTGTCCTTTTAATTTCAAGAAAAATAGTTTAACTTCCTTTCTTCCTAGACTACTAGAGCGTTCCAAATGGTTTGGTTTGTTCACCAGCGTGTCATTTAGGCCGGACAGGCTAGACTATATGCGGCTGTTGGCAAGGATGTCACTTTCTTGATAAATAATAAAGAGAAAAATATTTGCACTTTATAAAATTAGTTAAGTTAGAAATCTGTAGTTTAACAGAAAGAGCTTGCTAGACTCTGATTATTGTGATTAACAATTTCGGCTTTCAGTTTTTAAAACAACAGCTACAACACAGTTTGATACCATATTTATTCAACCAAACGTAGATTTCAATATGTTATTTTCAAATAATTTCTTAGCAGTAGTTCAATTACAGGTTGCCTTGAAGGTTACAAATTCAATGCTTTTCGGGAATTGCCAAGCGTTGATTTAATTCGGTGTTAAACAATTTTATATATAATATCGAGTACAGAGTTAAATGAAAGCAGTTGATCCAACCAGGCTGGACCTCAAATTAGTAGGATTCTAGTGCGCGTCCTAGTTTCCATTATTAGCAGCATATATACCATGTAAGTTAATCTAAAATGATACAAGGATAGTAAGAAATATTAAATTGCACTAAATAATACCTTCAAACTTTTGAAGCCCTTCCCTCAATAATTTATGGGAGTTCCTAACCTCCTTTCCGCTCTTGCTAAAAGGTCGTGCATTCTATTTTATGAAGTTGCTTGGTAACCGCGACGTTTTGGTGTCCGTTGCTTCAATTTTTTTAAAAAAAACATCCTCTTATTAAAGTGTATATGACATGAACTGTCTTGTTGGCATACTCTATAGTCATTATAAATTATGGATCAAAGATGTATTGTATATGAAATCCTTTTCACTGGATTTGGGAACTTATGTTCCGGCAAACAACAGACGAAACTTCTCGAATGAAGTTTGTACAAAATTGATTTGTTTTGATTTTTTCACTCCCCTCATACAGAGAAAATGTACAATACACCCATATAATTGTGTATAAATAGACGCCTAATTTGTGCTTGATTTACTTTTACAAAGCGCTCAACAAGGTATCAAGATATTATTTCAACAGATACAAAATCTCATCAAAATTTGCTTTTGGAAATAGTCAATTTGTTGCAGCTGATTTCTAGGATTTTTTCACAACCATAAAATATTTATACAATAGATACTTTTTTAAACAAATATTTTTTCACAAGTGCGACGTATCCTCAAATTAGAGATATTTCTCAAATGCAATTATTTGCGAGATTCTCTTCTCGTGTAGTCACTACACGCTGTGAATCGCCGAAATGGAGGAGTAAATTGTTCGAGTTGTCCTTTTTAAAGTAATCCTTTTCACCTAACAGCGGGAAAACAAAGCCCGTGTCTTAGGAGAAAGAACACTTAGCTCGGACTATTTTATGCAACAAACAAAAGCTGCTTTGTCACTGCAATGGTTGCTGTAAGCGGCGCAGTAGCTAGTGTGAAAACTGTTCAATCAGTTTTGTTTCAGTAAAACGATTGACAAGCTTGGGCTCCACAAAATCATATATTACTATTGTCTCACCTTTTGCCAATCTTAATGGCTTGTTTTAGCGTATTAAGTGTCGGGAAATATGATAACCTGTGTGATTTTCAAAATACAATGATCATCCATTCATTTTCTACCAAAGAAATGCAGGTGTTAATGCAAAAACGAGTGCAATGAATCGATTCCTTTTTTGGTAAAATGATGAAAATCAGTGTGATATCAGGTGCAACTGAAGCGTGTCCTGTTAAAGGGTTAATGTAACATTCATTGTAGAAACTATTATTTCCCCAAGATATTATTCTTTCAAACTACAAACTAGACATCTGTTTCATTAACACGAAAACTCAGCCATATTAACTTCGAAATCAAAGAGGTTTGAAACGCTTCGGTTACAAAAGATTATTAATCATTGTCGAGTAGTAGCCGAAAATCTTATATCCAAATCAATGGAAACAAAGGGTCAGCTGCTCATGGTAATTACAAAACCTTTTTGCGTGAGTTGCGCTTTGTAACTTTTTAGTTGAGAGCAGGCACATGGAGTTTTGTTTAGCGGTCAACTCATACACTGACTTGCTATGTGCTTCATGCTTCTTTGAGAAAACGGTTGAACTTATTTGAGAAAGCTGATTAAGAAGAGTTAATGTGATAATATTTTCCGTTAGTTTGGATGAAAAGCTGACGTCCTTCGTAACAGAATGCTTTTGAGTGACAACTTAAACAGTTAAAAATGCTGTTCATTTAATTTTTGCTTTCCTGTCGACATTTTTTAAATATTATAATCAGTAAAAAACTACCAAACTTTCACGAGAGCATAAGGTTCTTTTAAACTAACATCCAAGGGAACATCGATATTAAGAGATAAAAAGTAATTTGCCAAGTAATACTTGTCTAATACATAAAAGCTGTTTTTCTACAATGACTTTTGTATCTTGTTTCTTTCCAACGAACCTTTTTTCAGTTGCACAAATAAAAGTAAACTCGAATAAAATAGTTTCATAACATATGATTATGATATAGTGCATTCAAAGTAAAAAAGTAAAAATGTTTGCATTTATTAATCTTCTCCCAAAGCCTTTTCTTTTCTTTCGCGGATTTGAGGGATCTTCTAATGATGTTTTATAAAGAAAGAAAGAAAGAGCAAAACAAAATAAGTCTAAATGGAAAAAAAAATAAATTTTCTCACAAATGATTGAGATTTTTCATGTTTTTTTCCCAAAAGAAACTGTTGTACGGTTAGTTTGGAATTAAAATAATTCAATATGGGTCCTTACCTATACCACTTCAGTCTCTCCAAATGTGTTGCAACATACAAGCTGAATGAGAATGACTCGTTGCATTTATTTCATTATTCCTAATGATATCCAACAGGTGTGGTAAGTATATCTAGCCAGCTTTTTAATGTGTTTTCGCAAAGTGAATACTTTAATCAAAATAATTACTAATTATATTCGACTTACCGTTAAATTTACTGTTTTGCAAAAATCCTTATAAAAAGGAATAAAATGCCGGATATTTCATTCTATATATATTCGAAGAGATAGTTAGAATTTCATAAAGAGAAGACTCGACTTGTTGCTGATATTAAACAGGTAATCTAGCTACTCATTTTGACGGTAAACAGTGCTTAATTAAAATAACATTTTCTATTTTTAACTACCATAAGAATCAACTGTTTGATAAACGTATCCTCTCAAGCAAACGGTTTAATTTCAACCGCTTCACTTCAAGGTTTTGTCTACATTCTGTGTTTAACGCATGCACCTTTGTAAAAAAATTAAGACAATAATTGAATTTTGCAGACTGCAGATATTGAGTCCTTTTTACTTGTAGCTTCAACAGATAGTCGAGTCTAAAGTTCGAAATATAGTTTATAACTCAAATAACAAAGATATTTTCAAAAAATAACAATTGTGTTAGTAGGAAAAATGTTAAGTTTCCCAAAGCAAAAAAAAAATACGTCGGTCATTGGAAGTTATATGGCTTATACTTTCCTATTAAAACCATTTAAAGATAATACTTGTCAATCATTAAGCTATCAGTTTTCACTCTTGTTGATGTTTTTATCGTCTTAAGTACCATGTCGAGTTTCTCAAAACATTAGTAAAAGCTATCAGCGATGTTTATAAACCTTTCTCTTGAAAAACAAGCCGTTTGAAGTTTAATTAAACACAACTTTTTCTCCAATCTTTTCATCATCAAAGTCTTCATTTTGGACGTTACTGTGGATGCAACTACAATTTAGGTGAAAACAAATATGCAGAAACAACTTGTAAAAATCATGTTACTTTATTAATTAGAACGCTATTTTTTGGCAAGCAACGGAATTGGAAAAGCTTCTTGTGTCACAAATTACACGACGGTTGTTTGAATTTTTTTTGCAAAACTGCTGTTTTTGTATGTGAAAAACGTCTTATCAAACTACCTAAAGAATAGTCCATGGTAAACATCATCGCACATCGAAAGGGCTGTGGCATTTCAGCATTATTATTATTAAAAGCAATTAATGTTTGATACTTTAACTTCCTTTGAATTATATTACCGACCCAAACGTTTGTTATTTGACCAATGTTCTATTTAAGATGCAAATCTCGGTTTAGCGCGCAAAGGTAGCGACAGGGGTTTTTATTAGTGTGTTGCACTCTGAGCGATTTGAAAGAGCTTTTGTTTTGTTATTTTTTGACGTTCTTTTATCAGCCTTACTGCTATTAATAAATGGAGAAGTTAATGGAAAAGGAGCGAAACTAGTGTTTGATAGACTAGCTTTTGTCTAAATTTTATTAAAGATATGTAGCTTGCTTCTTCTCGAAATTAAAGCAATCATATTTTGAGAGGTGAATTTGTCCGTTTCGAAAAATCTAAACGTCAAAAACAATTATTTTTCTTGGAAAAACAATTGAAAGCTGCACCGTACTTTAGTCACGTCTCAACTTAGGCCACTGTAGTGATAATTGTCACTGAATAAGACGTAATGACATGTGAAAGGAGCTTCGAGCTCCTAACATTTTTTAAATCAGCGATTCACCTGCAAATGTTCTCCATGGTCCGTGGTTCATTTTATAGTAAAATGACCATTACTCCCAAAGTTTTAAAGGCAACAGTTCATGATTTCTATAATTTTTCGGTCTTCATTCGGGTTCCAGGATTCCTCTTCTACCCCCGAAACTAAAAACAATCACTGGTTCAAAAATTATACTCGTAATTAAGCTGTCTGAAGAACTAACAGCTAACAAGAATAGACTACCTTTGGAGTTGTGACGAACAAGTTAAGATACCTAACTAAGGCCTACAGCAAGCAAGAAGAAGATGTGAGTTGCGACGTTATCAAGGCTTACAGCAAGCAACAGTAGACTACCTTTGGAGTTGTGTCGAACGTGTTTAAACACCCAACAAAGGCCTACAACAAGCAAGAGGAAGTTGAGAAATGTGACGTTAATAATGCTCACAGCTAGCAACAGTAGACTACCTTTGAGATTTGTGATGAGTAATTTAGTGTGACGAGTTACTTTTACGGCTTAGTATGGTGTACAACAATTAAATTAGACCACCTTCGGAAGTTGTGATGAGTGCAAGTTTCTTTAGAGACCTTTTAAGGTAATTAAAATTAACAAGGTGTACAGCAAGTAAGAGGAGACCTTCTTTGATAGTTACAATATGTATCTTTAAACGCCTTACCAAGGTGTACAGCAGCAAAAGTAGACTGTCTTTGAGAGTTGTGACGAGTATCTTCAAACATCTTGATAGGGTGTACAGCAAGCAAGAGTAGACTAACTTTGAGAGTTGTGATGGGTACCTTTAGACACCTTAAGAAGGTGTGCAGCAAAAACATATGAATCAAGTTCCAAAAGCAACTGTATTTGACGTCAGATGTTGATAGTTAGGAAATCCTATGCAACAGCGTCAGACGTACGAGTAAACGTCCGACCTGAAGCTCCATGCAACTAGTCCCAAGGGGTCATGGAGATACAGCGGCTACACAAACATTCCTTTGTTGGTTTTGTTTTGATTGTAAATAATATTTAATGAAATAAATACTCGTTTCGATTCTGTACGTTGTTTAATTTGAGCGTGATAAAGTTTGTTTCAAAATAGATATTTATTATCCGTATACTAGACATAAGCAACTCGACACAGTACTGATTTTTACGAAAAGTTGCTATGAGACATAACGTTTACCTTGACGTTTAGATTGTATGAGAACAACGGGAACAAGAGAATATTGAGAGCCGTTACTGTTAAAGCCAAACTAAACCAAAAATTTTTACAATTGACTGATGCGTGCGCACTGGTAAAATATAAAACCTTTTAATGCCCTATTTTGATATATAACAAATGAACAGTTGTTCAGCTTTGTGTATTCCCACATACAGTAAGCTGTGTTGTATGTCGGTCTGTTGCCATGCTTTATCGCATCCTCGCCTCTGATGGCGTCTTTTTTCTTCTTTATTTTCCTTGCAGTTAAAACTGCAACATCGACGAGAGCGGCACGAAACATTATGCTTACTTACAGAATACACTAACAGCACCCAAAAATGAACCAAGTTGGCCACCTTTTCGCAATCATCTCGAAAAATAGAACGTGGAAAGCTCAGTTTTAGGGTTCTGTGGTCAACGTGAACTCCTGCATAATTAATTCTACGTTGTTCGTTCGGCGAAAACACTTTGTCTTACAGTAGCGTCACTACACAAAAAATAATTAAGAAACTGAATGAATGAAGTAGAAACCATAAAGAGATACCGAAGGTTTACTTTTTAACAATTTTTTTTTCTCTAGACTGACGATGATGGACAAAAATCTGCCAATTCTTTCTGAAGAACTTTAATTTTAAGTCTGTTATGAAACAGAATGAATAATTTAATGCTTCAACTTTAACTCTGGATTCAATATTTTAAGTACAAAATTAAATGTTCGCTTTAATTATAGATTTTGACTCGACGAAGTATAACCAGCTATAAGTCTTTGTATACCAAGTTGAATACCGTGCCAAATCAACCGTGAAGAATTTATTGTTCTCTCCGTCGAGTTCCGTCCTGCTTTAATTTTTATATAATTGTTAGAAAGAGTTATATTGACTCTTGGTCCCTTTCATCAGTTGTTGTTGCATAAACTCTAATCAAGGAATCTGCTATCTATTCAATTCGGTTTGGCAAACTTTAATAAGAAAGGAAATGCCTTATCATTCAAATCGAATGAAGAACCCAACATATTTGAGCCAAAAATAACTTAACAAACAGAAATTCTTCCTGGTAAATTAGGTGGATCAGGTTAAAATGATTGTGTTCGAATTGCAAAAAGACGTTTGATGTTATCTGCCACACAAACTAATCATTTTAAGTAGTTAAACCTCGAAATCCGCTAAACGGTACAGGAGTGATTTCAATTCCAATAAAAGTACCTTTGCTTGACAAAACTGAAATGAAGTGCGCAAAAAACACCCTGAGTAATCCGAAATACAGCACGATTTTTTTCGAGACTTAATGCAAGTATAAATTGATTTAGTAGTC
The DNA here is from genome assembly GCA_025403605.1 of Parazoanthus darwini. Classification (NCBI taxonomy): domain Eukaryota; kingdom Metazoa; phylum Cnidaria; class Anthozoa; order Zoantharia; family Parazoanthidae; genus Parazoanthus; species Parazoanthus darwini. The sequence goes on from JAOBYF010015793.1 coordinate 11,372, forward strand.
TCGAAACGAAAAAAGGAGATTCTTGTTTGTATTTATCCTATGATATATTATATTAAGCTGGTTAATATAGTTGGTCGATTTTCTGCGTAGATCGGAACAAAATATTTGAAAAGTCGTCTCAAGAAAGCCAAATTCGAGATTATACATATTTTGAAAAGCTTTTCCAAACCTTCTCCGAAAACCCCAAAGTTTAGATTGAATAGATAACTTCGCGATTTTTTGGCCACGTTTGCCAGTGGGCCTAGACGAGCAGCCGCGGTTAAAGTTAGCGCGATTACTTGGATTTGCACGGCAACTTGTTTCAATCGGATTTCGACAAAAAGAACATGCTTTTAAACGTACAAACCGAGTAGAATAGGTTAAGAAACAACGTCAATGAACTTCTTTTGTATTGCTTGAAATACGTATTTTAGAATCAAGAGTTTGTAGAGTTTGACTTGTAAACTACGAACGTTGTAGTCTTAATATTCTTCTTATTCTGAGGGTATGATCTCCGCACAAATATCTTTTAAGAAACCTGTTTTTCTTCAAAATCTGTTGTACAATAGCAGAATTATAAATGCAAGTTCCCTCTTTAAGTTAACGACGGAATCCGTGATAGGATCTATTCTTTGGTTTTGCACTCGCATTATTAGCTTTTCCTAAATCGGTTAAGTTTGTTGGTGTTGGAAACAAAATATAAATGTCCTGGGCTGTCTTCAGTTTATTGCCTACGAGATTCGCGCATTCCCCAGCACTGCGCTCAAGTTTTGGAACCAGTTGCAGAGTCATTTTGAAAATGTAGACTCACTTAATAAATTTTTTTTAAAATTCTTAAAACTCACGTATTCAAACCTCAATCTACATAGCTTTCTCTAATAAATTAAACCGGTGGACAGTTTTACTCTTTGGTTTTACCATTACTTTTTTCAAATAACTGTTCTGTGTTATGTCCGCGATGGCTATGTGAGCGAGTTAAGATAACTAATACATCTTTAAGAGCTGTATAACAAGTAATATTACACCCTATAACTACTGGTTTAAAATGTTTCATGCCACAAACTGCTTTACACAAGTAACAATTTGTCGAAACTATCCGTCAGTTCAATGTTAACTCTAAGTGGTAACTTTTCGTCGTCGATAAGTAATTTACTTGGCTTGGTTGGGATTTTCAGTAGTTTTTCAATCAACTTTTTGAGAAAACAAAGGCTGAAACGTGTACGTTCTACTCACCCAAATAACCAACAAGGTTTTCTCAACTTGGCGAAGTTCACGGAAGAGACAAAGAAGCAGCGACTGAACATTAGTCCAAATACATATAGCTCCATGAGTTAAAAATTAATTAACTTATTTGTGATTTTTTTACGCAAACCTGTTAATCAATTGAAACAATGCCAAAAGGCCTTTTTTTTCTTAAATTTGAACTATTTTTAATTATACCGAAATTAATTAAATAAAAAAAAATAACTTTAAGACCATGCTGCATGCACGAAATGGATTTTTCTGTTTACAGATTTTAGTATCAAGTCAGCTTTAGAGTGAAGTCGAAGATCTAAGAAAAGATGGTTGTGACAGGAAGAAGATCGGAACGAAGCAACGCAGATTCCAGCCGGAACTTCTGAAACAACATCAATAAGCATGATCTCCAATGTAAGAATTTGCCAATAGTTTTTTATATTCAAAATAATTCAATAAAATACTTCAGTTTAACTGATTAAAGTCAAGAAACAGCAAGAGGTTTTCCTTATGTCGGCCAGTTCCCAGATTGCAGAATTGTGATGTCATTACTATACATTTGGACTTTCTACATAATTAGCAGTTTAAACTGAAATTCTTGAGCTGCATAATTAATTATGCATAAGTTATTGGTGATGACGTAATCACACTAACGTCAAAATATATATCCTTAATTGGACTACAGGTATTGCAAGTTTCATTTCAATTGTTGCAAAGCTT
>JAOBYF010015904.1:0-10270 GCA_025403605.1 Parazoanthus darwini
TGTCAATGAGTATTTTCGTATAAAAATTGGACTGACAAGTTTTACTGTTGCATTTAAGTCCCACCTACATGTCTGTTCTACTTTTTACTAAAAAAAAATGTTCTTAAGTTTATCTAGTTATGTTTCTGTTTCAGTCTCTGCTTCTGTTTCCTGTCTGAAAAGTTCTACATTAAGGATTAAAATAGGGTTAGCTGTTAGAACCTAACCTACTGTATGAACCATTCATATATCTTAATCCTTTGAGTTACCTAATATATAGCCTATAATATAGGAATTATCAGGTCAAGGTCAAGGTTGGGTTCAGAAAAAATTAAAATTAAATTAAATTATTAATTAAAATTAATTCAAAAATTGCAAAAAAGACAGTATTAGATTAAACAAAATTACAGTAATAATTAAGGATCCAATGTGGATTAATGCAAGTTTCCAAAATGATTCAGGACTTGTTGCAGTACAGTCTCGCATATGAGAGTCTTCCATAATTGAGATTGTTCTGGGAAAAATAGTTTTGGTTGATTTGCTTCTCAAATTCTAAAGTTCAGGATACTTATAAAATTGAAGGCTTTTTGGTCTAAAGTTTAATGCGCTAGTAGTCCAGAAAAAACCTCCACACACTATATACTAAAGTTTCTTTTTTGGGATTTTATTATCTATCTAACAATCTTTTTTGAAAATCCTAATAGTGTTGGTTAGGGGCTGATGGGAATTCTATGAATCATTTTTGTTAATGTTGTTTACCTTCAGTTGAAGTTTCTCCAATATCACTTTCTGTAACTTGGAATGTTGCACTCACTCCCTCATGGTCAGAGTAAGAGAAGTTCTTGCCAGGAACAGGGCCCATGGTAACACAACATCTGCTACACTCAAGCTTATTGCCGCTGCCACCACGATACAAGATATAGTCTATCCTCTTACCATCCTTGGGCCCACCCCGCAGGTCTTTGGCTAGTTTTACTGAGCAAAAACTATTGTGGCTTACATCACATGTGTTGCCATAGCCACCATTCTGTTAATAACAGAAAAAACATTAAGTGCATCAGTACAAAAGCATGTAAGCCATGTTGTCTACTGTACATGCTGTGCATGCTCTATGATCATTTAGTTAGTTCACTTAACTTCCTGCTCCACTTCCGGAATTCATATTGTGAGGTAGACTTGCTACAACTTGACTCCCATTTATTTTTCTGAAATAGCAATTTAAATTCAATACCCAGTGCAAAGCATTCAATCAGCAATCTTGAAGTGAGCGACACAGCAAGGGAGTGAAAGTGGGTTGATCTGTTGCTCTTGCCAGCTTTTACTAACATGAATCCTAGTCAGTGCACAGTATCCAATCAGAATGTCAAAAGCATTGGTGCACCTGTCAATCATATAATGTTGTGAAGCTAATGGTGGCTTGTCTCTTTATTTTCTCATCTTTTCCTGTGCATTTTCTGCAAATAGTGTTCAACACTGATTCACCATCAATTATCTCCCCATGTACAAAAGCTCATTGGCATGATAAACTTTAGTTTCCCTTTGGATGAAAATAACTTTCTTCTGTAGTCAGCTTTTTCAACTTCTTGTTAACAAAACCAACAAATAAATTCTTTGGTTTCTGTGGAAATATTTGCTTATAATGTTACTTTTACTGGTGTAGCCATTCACATAGTCTCAGTTTGTTAAAATTTGATGCAATTCCCTGCAAGAGCAATAACTCGGCTCGCTTTCACTCCCTCACTATGCTTAATTGCTTCAAGCTCTTTGGCCAAGTGCAAAGCATTTGGTTTTGAATTTAAATTGCTATTATTCCATGAAAAGAATATGTGAGTCAACTTGCGGCAAGCCTTATAGTATGGGAATGGGTTTGCCACTTGCTGGACAAAATCGTTAAGAGTTCTTGCAAATCATTGCAAATGGTAGTCATTTTTTTTAGTTTGAGTTGATTTTAGAGCACAGTGGTACTGTAATGTGTGTAAGTACACTTCTCAGTGGTTGGCTGTTGGCCTACTATTTTACCTGAGTGAGAAGAAAGTTACCTGCAACATACAGTATATATTGCTAATCCGAACTTTAACCTCTCTTTGGAAGGATGCAAAACTCTAACCCTAACGAAGAAAGTTTTTGGGAAGCAATGTTTAAAACTAGGGGAAAAAAATATTGCTTACTCCAATCTTAACCTCTCTTCAATGGAAGGATGAGAAACTCCTAACCCCAACAGTGAAACTTTTTGGGAACCCTTTGGAACAGCTAAAAAGTTTATTACATTGATCAGTCCCCACAAAATGTCTCAACAATCAACTAAAGTTCTGATGTCCTTATAATTTTCTCATTAATAACACAACATTTTGATATCTATTTTATAGTATTCAATGTGTAAATCTAACAAGCATTGCTATATTTTACAATACTTGGAACAGTTGGAAATTTCACTCAGGTTGAAAAATTTTACACTGGTTGAAAAAAATTTCCAACCAAAACTATTTTCTAACCACAACATATACATACATGTACATACTTGTAATCAAAGAAAAATAATCAAATCTTCAAATAAACAAACAAAAATTAATATTAAATATTTTCACAAAATGCAAAATGGAGGAGGTTACAACTTACCCTTCTGCCACTCTGTTCCCAAGCATCTGTTAATCCCGGGAGGTGTTTTATAACTTGAAAACAGAGGTCAGTTGGTTCACTGTTTAGGTCTCCACAGACAATCACAGTGTCAGTTGGTTTAGTGAGGTGTTGAATAAACTGGGACAGCTGATAGGCCTGGATGAGCCGGTGAGCCAGATACTCATCACTCTGACGGCAGTACTCCGCATGCAGCTGATATTGTCACAAAAAATGTCAAGTTTGAGAAAAAGAATATTATTTTGTTAACATGTATTCAATATCGTCAAAAATTACCATAAAAGGACTAATTTTGTTATGGTTCATAAGGCTGTGCAGTCTTCTTATTACTTACAGTACATGTAAAGGTTAAATTATAGATCTTTTTTTGTACTAAACTTGCCTGGTTTAACCCTTTCAGCCCCAGGCAATTTATCAACATCTAACTTCTCCTCACAAAACTCAAACAAAATTATATAACAGGTAATGAGAAATAAGGAATTGATCAAGTAGAATGAGCTGTTGAAGTTGAAAAGCCAAATTCTCTCAAACTGCTTATATAGAAAGAGTGGGAGAATTCAGTTGGGAGAATTTACCATCACACCATTTGTTGTGTTTGGGGCTTAAAGGGTTAACCGTTCACTGGGCTCAATAGACCAATTTCGATATATTAAAATTCGGCCTGAACCAAAAGTCATCAACACGAGGCTCTGGGGAATAAAATATAGAGTCTGTATGGATTATTCCCTAGAGCCTCGTGTTGTTGTCTTTTGTTTCAGGCTGAATTTTAATATATCGAAATTGGTCTATTTGGATCCAGAAACACTAAAACATAAATCATAACAGAAAATGGAAGTTGTTCTTTTTATTTTTATCTTTCGAGACACAGCAGTAAACAAATTTTCGCCAGTAACTTAAAATGGAAGACGTTGAGAATTTCTAAATTAAATTTTTTACTATTTGGGCCGATACTCATTTTTAGGAAAGTTTAGACGGTTTCCAAAAATCCCCCTTTTGGCACAACTCTCTAATCAACCATTTTTTTCGTACAACAGTCAAAACATAAGTTAACTCGTGAAGCGTTTACATGAAAATAAAAACATAAGTAATTGTTTGGAACGCTGTGGGCCTAAGATCAGTAATCCGCAGTGTCACATTAAAATTTTGTGCAGGTGAATGTAATTATCGAAAAAAAAACCTTGAAGGATATATTGAAACCGAGAAACGTTTCTTAAGCAGTCTACAAAACATGTATCGAAAGAAAAGCATAGAATCCTGGCAAAAGCCAAGACAAATGGACATTTGTTTGTCAAGAAGAGGAAAACACAAAAATAGAATGGAATAAAACCTTTACAGTGTATGAAAGACACAATTCCACAAAGTTTCCAGTTTAAATTTCATTGAAGAATGCAACAAAACAGTAAATTTATCCTACAATATATCTGCTTATTTTGGAAAGAGTGTACAGAAATGAGAGAACATATGCAGCCCTTCGCAGTTATTTTGAACAAATATTGACCAATCTTTTACAATTCGTAATTCTTACGTGTTTGGGACTGATCCCTAGCTCTGCAACAACAAAAAGCACGACTTCCATTTGGCCTGAAACTGATACATTTATGTTAGTAGGTTCAGTGGAACATCAGCCTTTGAGTGACTTCTTTAAAAGAAGAGAAATAGAGCATAAAAATGCCTGCCAGTCTGCTTGAAATTTATTGAACGATAACTCTAACAAAGTTAAGATCGTTAGCAAACTTCGTACTGTTTTGTATCCCTTACTTGAGTTCTAATTCAAATGCAGTCCTTCTTTTTCCAGTCATTGGTGTAAACTTTAACTGTCTATTAGTTATATTCTCAACACTAGTAAAAAATTTTTTCCTTTTAAAAAATATTTGAGACAAAAATGTGTATTTTTTTGTTAACACTTGAGTGGCCTACAAACAAGTTTCAGTTCCTCTATTAATTTGTAACTCATTTGCTGGTATTAGTCTTTGAAAGTTGTTACAACAGCTCTCTAGCAAACTAATGTGGAAACTTAATGAACCAACCCATTGCTTATCAACATTTTAACAGGAATGGTAAGGTGATTGTGAGTGAGGAGGAGCAGAGTGTGACCACCCCCCACGTGTACGCCATTGGTGATATAGCAGACGGCAAGCTGGAGCTGACGCCAGTAGCTATCCAGGCCGGCAAGCTTCTTGCACAGCGGCTGTACGGCGGGAGCACTGAGCTGGTGAGCGTTGCCTTCTTTAGCTTTGATTGGTTTTCGTCTGAAGGGCTTTTTTTCTGTGTAGAATTATGGCGTAGAACTTATAATTTGTAAGACATTGTTGGGTAGAGTTGGCTGAAAGCATGTGTTTACAGTTCAAAGTTAAAAATAAGGCTGCATTGGATTAGCAAATTATTGTGAAAAGAAGGATTGATTTATGAGAAATGTATGGATCTGGATTTTTGGCAGTGCTTCAAGATTTTGTATAAATGGAAAATTTCCTACCCTTTCTTGTAAATTTGGCAAACTTCCAATTTAAATCGGTTTCTTGCTCGGTATACTTCGTATTTTGGCTAGTCTTTATACGCTCTAAATCTGATGAGTGTGTTTGCCCGCCTGCCAAATAACGTTCACTGACGTTTATGTTGAGAAAATACGCCTATTTCAAAAAAGGTTTGTTTTTGAAAAGGGCAATACCCAGACCGCAAAGAATCGTTGCAGCTCTATTTTCTCTAATTTCGAAATTGCAGTAAGCCGAGTTTATCAAAACCTTTTAGTTTTTGCTATGTTGGTTTCGTTTTTGTTCATGTACAGCTCAGTGGTATTGCCACTGGTATTGTCAAAGGTTTTTCTAAACATTTGTATGTGCAGAATATAGTAAAGCGCCCAATTATGACATCTGTTCAAAGAGTCACGTTTAGGGATATTGGCAGTAAGTTGTTCCTTCATTGTGTGCAGATGATATACCAGCAAGGCGCTGTGTAAGGCCGATAGCAAGAGACTGAACACGGAAAGTGAATGAGTCTCGATCCCAAGAGATACAAAAGATACGATGGCCATGTTGGTGTACAAAACAAGAAATATGAAAATTCTATTGTTAAATGTACACCAACATGGCCTCCGTGACGTCAGATGAAAACCATCTGTTCACTGTTTTTGAACATTTTATCACTTACAAGTGTTAACTTTTAGATTCGGTGTAAACAGTTTTACCTGTAGAATAATGACCAATAGAAAATCTATAAAAACTAATCTATTCTTCTGGCCTCGGTTGTTCGAAGGTGGTTTAGCGCTAACCCAGGGTTAAAATCTTAACCCACGTTTGGATTTACCTCCTTAAAGATTGATTTGGACTGTCATTTCGGGTTTACGTAATTGGGTTTCCTTGTAGTGTTCTTCAATAATAATTTGGAAAGACTGGACGCGTTTCAAAAATATAATATCAGAGGTCAAATTGTTAAAATAAATACTATTATATCACTAATGTGTGGTTAAAATTAATAAAATATTTGTAAATCAAGTTTTAAAACTTAAATCTAGTTGAGTTAAAATGTAGTATCTAGTTAAAATAGATATAATATTTAAGACTAGAATTAACTAGATGACAGCCCAGCGAGGTTTAGTGCAGCGATATGTTTTTTGAAAGATCTGAAGTTCTTCATACATTGTTTATTAAACTAAAGAACTGATTGTGAACTCTAGTAAGTGGCTGACAGCTTTACTAATGGGGACCACTGTTTTCAGTGCGACTACATCAATGTGCCCACGACAGTGTTCACCCCCCTGGAATATGGAGCAATCGGTTACTCCGAAGAGGCAGCAATCGAGAAGTTTGGAGAGGAAAACCTTGAGGTGTACCACACCAACATGACACCCCTGGAGTATACTGTGGCGCAAAGGGAGCCCAACATATGCTATGCAAAGATTATTTGTAACAAGTTGGACAATGTACGTGAGATGGGTACCCACGTCACTGTGACGTCAGAGTTTGCTAATTCAATTCAAACAACTTTTCACGACAGACAGATCTCAGTTTTGAAAGCAAAACCTTTTCCTGCTCTTTTTTCCGTGTTGTTTGGCTGGAATGGAACGTACCAGGCCGTTTGAAGTTGATTTGTTTGGTAGATATTTTATCAACTCTTATTTGCAAAGTCTCTTCCTGCAAGAAAAAGGAGAAATAAAGACATAAACAAAGTGTTCAAAATGGTGGCTGGTACGAACACTCATTTTCTTCAAATAGTTATGCACTTTTTTTTCTATTTTGTTGAATACGCTTTTATGTAACCGTGACAGGGGGCCGCAGTTGTGCTTCAAATTTTCCGTGGAGATTTTTTTCAAAATGGTGCACTTCTTTGTTCTAGAAAAGAAAAAAAGATATAATTTATCAGTGTTGTCCAATACTCCACATTCTCCCCGGTTAGAAATTTGCGGTCATTTAGAAGAAAATTCTTGTTTATAGACGATCGGCATTTTCTCACGTGACCTCAGTAAGCCAATCAGAGTGCGCCGCCTCGATTTGGCATATGGCACCATCCCAGAAAGCAATTCAGGCAAAAAAACCACTCGAGTCGTGATTCTGGAATTTGGACGCCATTTTGGAAAAGCAACCGCGCGCGCAAGGAGTTTTGGGATGGCGCCATATGCCAGAATCAATCCGGCGTGCCTTACGCGCCTAGTACGTTCATCTGGTAATGATTGTTCGATTTTACCACTAGGAACGCGTGGTTGGCTTCCACGTGCTGTCTCCTAATGCCGGGGAAATCACACAAGGTTATGGAGTTGCAATGAAATGCGGAGCGACGAAAGCGGACTTCGATAGGACCATTGGTATTCATCCAACAGTAACCGAGGTACTGTCTAGTGTGTGACTATGTTGTAAATGTCGAACATTTGGAACTGCTGCATCAATGTTAGAGCATTTATAAAGGCAGACTTCTGTTGACATAATTTTTCACTTTTTGACTCAGCAAAATATGGCATAAAACTGCAAGATCTTTGGTAACTGATATATGCGCAATGCTTTTTTTGTTTGTGGAAAACTTTCGTTTAAATCTTAAGTTAGATAAAATTTCTGCAAATGAACGAAAATGTAAACAAGACGTCATACCAGTTGAAATCGTTTCCTAATTAGGCAGTCTAAGACTAGTCACAGAAGCGGAGGCATGAGGAGAGTTCTCTGTTTCCAAAGAGCAAGCTCGATGTTTAACTGCCCCAGTGAAAACAATTAACATGGAATCAATCACACTGCTTGTTCCAAGGCCCGCAAATATGGTTTTTAGAAATAATAGTACGCAAGCCAGTCTTGAGGCTTTACAAACTTGTTTTAATTTCTTCAATTGCTAATGTGAACCAGTGTAAGACAACTTAAATCATTTCTGTTTCGTCTGCATACGTCTTTTATCAATGCTCCCTCTAGGACTTTGTGCATCTTGTCAGTGATACGCTTTTTTGTTTTTCCCAGACATTCACGACCCTGAGTGTTACCAAGCGATCCGGGGAGGAGATTGCCGCCGGAGGCTGCTGAGGTTAGACCCTGCTGTCAAACTGGGGGCGTCTCGCCTACACATCCCCCCCCCTGATCAGCGTCTCGTCCACTTACAAATAATAAGCTCGTCTTTTATCCTGATTAATACCAGAATCTGTTTTTCTAAAACAAGTTGATCTCGATAGATGCTTAGTTTCACAGTTCTGTCTGGGTTTGTCCAATGAAACTCCTTATCTCGAAGTTGGTCGTGATTGACTAGATCTGTATCTGAATGAAAATGGGTTAATTTGTCAATTCGTGGTAACGCTTCATTTCAATTCAGTTTTTATCATATTGACAGATTTTTGTTCCTGAATTTCCTTAAGTTTAAAAATGGAAAATCCCGAAAAAAGTCATGAAATTTAGATTTTAGTTTTGCTATGAACCAAGTTGCAGAATAGGCGTTTTTGTTTCAGCCTCCATAATACATCGATTAGTTAGTATTAAAAGTAATTGTGTACTCATGTTGATCAATAATTGCCGCGGTCAAATCAGTTTCAACTCTGTTTCCTTTTATTTATTTTTAAAGCATACTTAAAGATAATTGGTAGCACACGTGATCGATTTTCAGCTTCTCACTTTTTTACCAACAAAGAATTAACACTGTGGACAGTGGTGATCTCGTTTGCAGTACTCAAACTGACAATCACACTTAACCAACTTCTCTTTTTACTTAGAGTTGCTCTGGTAAGGGGTAAGTAGAAGTTAGCTTTCTCGTTATCTCGTAATTGAAATGGTTCTTCCAAGGGCTGTTGGGAACAGGGCTACCTTTGGGAGAAATTTGTGGATTGTCATGCAGAGTATGTGAACGAATTTTAACCGTTCACAATACGATTCAAAACAGATTGCGATTAAATTTCGGCACTTATTTATGACTTAAAGAATTAACTTTCCTAAAGTTGTAGACTAGCTTGGCTTGAGCTCTGGCAATACTTGCCAGCCTTGTGGTGCTGATCAGAATGTGGGGCGCCCCATTGGACAGCAGGGTGTTCAACAATCACATGACAAGGTGTACGTCTGCCTGCAAGGGCGTCAGTGATGATGAAGTTTTCAACCTTAATTTAAGGGGAGCTTCATTTGATGAAGTACATACTGCATGTGAAACTTTATCCGAATATGGATATTTTTGTACAATATGTATTTACGAGTAAGACACGTGATTACGTTTGGTCAGTGTTCACGCTTTTCCATTCGATAGATGTATTGCAGACAAGTTCAAATGGAGAAGTATTTGTCTTCATTACTGCACGACTCTGTAAAAACAAAGCAATAAAATGCGATTGTACAGTATGTTGTTCAGTGCCCTGTGCAGAGACCGGATCCCGGAAATCGGCTTTTTCATCCCCAAGTTTCCACAGACGAGGGAAACAGTTCTCGATACTACTAAGCGTCGATAACAGAAAGGAAATCGATGTGTTTCCCAAGTCATCGAAAACAAACTGGCGAAAATCTAGTTATCGACAACAGTCTAGTAAGTTTTCTTTTTCAAAAGGAAAGATACTTCAGTCATCGACAACTAACGCGGTTGTTTTGTTATCGACGACTAGTTTTTCCCGTCTGAGAGACAGTCATCGACAACTAACAGTAATACTTATTGACAATTACATGTAAATTTGATTTTGGCGAGATTTTCTTTATTTTTTGGAAGCGCAAATATTGGGGCGAGAGTAAGAAACGAGAGGAGTTTTTTGCTCTCACTCCAATTTTCGCACGGCCAAAAAACGAAAATCTCGCCAAAAACCGAAGAAAACGCTTGATTCACGGGCTATAAACTAAGATATTCAGTTTACTTTGATTTTGGTCCGTGGTAAAGAATTTGACGTCGGGTGAGAAAAAGGTAACCATAGCTAATTTTTGTTTGAAAAGTAACCTACAACGGCGTTTAATACATCGTATTATTCGTTGTAAGCCGATTTGAATTCGAAATACCGGTAACGATAGTACTGGAAGAGCTGTGATAACCAATTTCTAAAATGTTGTTTATAGAAAGGTAATTCACCACAAACATTTCCATTTTGAATTTTCTTTATTTATCCCTGCTTCTATTCTTTTTTACATGATAACATTGTTATTACAAACTTCTCATACAGGACTAAAACAGCACGTCTCTGACGCTGTGTGTCTTTCGTACAACGGTTCGACCTTCATCTTAAATCAGCTTACTT
>JAOBYF010016015.1:0-13304 GCA_025403605.1 Parazoanthus darwini
CTCGGCCTAATGTTAAATATTCATAAATACCAATGAAGATATGAGTTATTCACAGTTCTTTGTATTGTTGGAGGCTCAGACTTCTAATCATTCTCGCTGGTATTTATGTATATTCAAGACCAAGTCGAGGCTGACCCTGTAGAAATGAGTCTGTGGTCATTGTAGTCAGCGGAACTGGGAATACGAAACTGGTCTATTTGGTTCGTTGATCCCTATATTAGCTCTGACAGTTTGTTCTCAGTAGAATTACAGAACACACAGAACATCCTCATCATTAGCACTAAATGTGCTATCACTTGTTTCTGTGCATTTCTTTGGTAGCTTTTAGGGGTCAAAATATGCCACACCCATACCGGTAATAGTAACTTTTAGGGGTTGTTTTTGAAAATTTCAACAAGCATCCCCATCATGTCCACACGGCAATCCCCCTGGGGGTAAGTGCTGGTCTTTAGGGTTTGGTTAAATTCTTCTGGGGGTACTCCCCTTTATTGGCAAGATGTACACGAATGTTCCAATGTTCAGTGTTTGGTTTTATGTGGGACAGGGAAGGGCCAGATTTTTGGTGGCTAGGTCTAGGGCTTCTGGTCAAGAAAAAGGTACAAAGGTTTGGGGGAGCCAGCGGCACATACCCAAATCCCACCCTCCGGGGGGGGGGGGGGGGTTCAAGCCAATTTGTGGTTCACACTTTACCTAATTTGTCTGAAAAAGGGTACGGTTTTTAGTGGAGAATTTGCGAACCATAAAAATTTTCTTAACCGGCACTTGGATTGTTAGAGAATAAGCAAAATATGCGTTTTGATGAAACCCTGACTGTAGTCATGTTAATAACACATCTTCTGATGTTAATTGGATTATGTCAGCACTTATAATTTATGCAAAATTAATTATACAAATTGAAGTTTCAATTAAGAAATGGAAATTTTTTCACAAAATATCTTTTATTTTCAATTATTGCATTTTCGTTTTGAATATTTTGGTATTTGAGCTTATAAATACATGTTTTCTTTTAAAATCAAGAAATTAAATTATTGTTACCCATTGCACTATTTTTCTATTATTTTTTACAAATACCTTTTTTAATTACCTATTTTAGTAATTATTTGTTTAAAAAGTCAAATCTATACAGTGAAAATGGAAAAAAAACATAGCTTACTGAAGACTTTCAGCAACAATATACTTACAATCTTCTGTCAAACCAAACTGCTTCATAATCTTTTAGCTGTAAAGCTGCCATCATAACATTAACATCATAGTTTCCAAGACCAAGTACATTTTTGTGTGGATTGACGAACGCCTCTGGATTCAGTTGGTAACAAATGCTATCAAGCTCTAGTCGAGTGAAAGCCTTTTGATCCTGAAACAGGTTGTTTAAGGTGTGTAAAGCACACATCATCCAGCTTTGACGTTCATGGTACAATGTTCCTGTCACTGCCATTGTTAACGTATGTTACAGATAACTGCCAGGTTACCCAAATGCCAGGGGGTCCATTAACTGCTCTAAACTGGCATCAAGAAGTGTTCTTTGTTACATCAGTTTTGTCAAGAATACTGTATTTCTGTGACTTTTCAAGTAAGAAATGTAAATAAATTGGTAAAACATTCAGGTCTTCCGAGTTCAGTCAAAAATCACTAGGGACTAAATACCAAATGTGTGGAAATCCTTGAAAGTAGCACTTGCACTTGGAACCGAGGCTGATGGATCACTTGGACATAACCTCTTAAATATTTGGGCTCAAAGATTTAGCCAGTCCGTTCCACGTTACCCTGCAAACAGATATCTCTGCGGTATTTTACACTACGAGCAGATATCCTTCAAAAATATATCCTCTTGGTCTGTCACTCGTGCCCAGTCCTCAACTCCCCATTCAATAGACAAGAAGTCTGGGAACAATGGAATTAAATTAGAATAATTAGAATGGAGCACAAGCCACGCGTACGCAAGCGCGAAATCAAATAATGGCGCTGATGAAACCTGGATTTTATTGAAGAAACTGTGTACTGTTTATGTTGTGTAGTTGCATCATCTCAGCACCTGCGATTCGTCTGGGATACATAAAGTTTGACATCTCAGAAACAAACACATACCTTGCAGAGCATTTGATGGTGAAAAGTTTTTCAGCTTCCAAGGTTTGCCGATCGAATAAATATGAATCAGTAACTTACTGCATCAGACTGTGTTTTGACGAACATTTTGCGAACTTGATGCATCGGAAGAGGCAGGGGAATTCGTGACATATATCAAGGTGTGGTTTGATTGGTGACTGTGTATTTTGGACCCGTTAAAGAGAACATCCACGACTAGGAGTTATAATTCTGCCTCTGAGTTTGCAGAGCTCTACATTTAGATCTCATTCAGTTAGTGACAACAAAGCAACGCTACTTCTGTGGTTCGTGTTTTAAGAATCAATGCTTTCAGTTTCATCGTAAAGTAAACAATGTTTGGGTTTCCGTTATGATAATTACAGTCTTGTCTAGTTTTGATCCCTTTCATAAGCGTTTATCATATTGTTAAACACTAAAAACATGATTTTTGTCTGCAATACTATTTTCAAAGTTAATATATAATTCCTGTGAAGGTGGTTGTCTTTGTACCAAGTTCTGTTCTTTTATTGATTGCAAAAATATTTTTTGACTGGGAAACACTGCTGGTATATATGAACTTTATATATATAGTGATAGCAACACTCGGTGATTGATATTTTTACTCTAAGCTTAACTTAGTGACAAATATGAAACAAAGGCATGAATTGAAAGTTAACCAAGTGTGCCTTCTGACCTGCCAGTGACCTGCAAACCATTATAGATCATTAATTTTTTCAGCTGAGATTAAAAACCAAATTTACAGGAAAATCCCTATATGACTGGTACTCAAAAGATATGCTCTAAAAAGTATAAATTACTGCTTTTCTTGAAATATGGTAATCATTTTCAATTTCACTCTATCGTTCCAGAAAAAGAAAATCACTGACAATCCTCTGAAAGTTGGTTACTGGAAATTCAGAGGGGGGGAGGGGGAGGGGGGAGTATGGGTATCTCCGTTTTAAGCTTTCATGATCAGACTGCCTAATGGAGAACTTGTTGCAAGTTGAGACTGATTCAGCAAGAGCTGAAGTAGATAATACCAGATGAATATAGAATAACAATTTTAGTGTCATTTGTTATATTATTTTTTATCCCGAAGTTGATTTTACCTGTGAACCAATCATGAGTGCTGCAGCTGAGACCATAAATGTTTCTGAGAAACTCTCCAAGATGGCGGTTGGGAAGCAAGAAGGACTGGCAAATGGTGCCAGTAACTTGTTTGCACCTGACACTGAAGAAGAATCATTCAGCAATGGTCATGTTAATGGAGAGCAGGTGTTTGAAGATCAGAAGGTATTATAGTTTTCTCTTCTTTTATAACTAACTTTAGTTTTAATAATGCAGAGATTTGGGTAAAAGAGAAATAGACTGACTCCACGTTCTGGCTGTGGTATCTATTACAAAGCCATAGGAATAATTGAGTATTAGAGAACCTGATAGTTTAAAAACCCCATATGAAAATTTCATTAATTTGAAAAATAATGCTTTTTACTTTCAATATCTGACTTGATGCTAGATTATAAAATATTGTGTTCCAGGAAATATCCATACGTGTCCCCTTTTGTTGTTTTTGGAAATTCAAGGGGTGGCTGGGGGGGGGGGGGAGAAAAATAGGGAAGAAGTATAATTGTTGGTTCAGTTATTCACCTTAATTAGTTTATAGAAGACCTCTGATAAAATCGCATGTTGAAATTAAAACTGTAAAGAGGGCAAGTTAGATTCCCAACCATCCAGAATGGACTGATTGAATTCCCAAACATGATAAAGAAACTGATACTGTGAAGGAAACTATTCAAATGAACTGGAATCTCTTGGGGATAAGCTTAATAAGGGAGAGGAGTTCAAAGAAAAACCCTCCCTGGGGAGGAGATACATGTATCAACATTTTCTGGAACTACTGATTATCTATCATTGTTAAGCAAAGCAAGTAAGGCTGATGAAAATTGATTATCTGGTTTGCATCAGTGCTTGCATGGATTTTGGCTGCTGTATCAAAGTCATTTGTTGCAGTAATAATAAAAAAAACCCTATGTCAGATTATCTGCTGTAATTAAGTATCAACAGTGTTTTCTCAAAAAGAATCTCCACAGACAACTATTATGTTGCTGAAATGAAAGGCAAATGATGTTCGGTGCTGTTTGATATTTTTTTAGCCATTTCCAGTCATTGCATCTTATGCCTCTTAAATCCAAGAGTCTAAAAGAGATTATGGGAAATTTATTTCTGTCAAAGTTCACTGATGAAAGTTGATAAAAAACCTTACCAAATTTATGAAAGAGGCTAACATGATTCCATCTGCCAAATATCCAAATGGTTCTGGGTTTAAGGTCGCTCTTGTGAGTCCTGATGAAGATCAGTATGAGTTACTGCTACAACAACTACGACAAAGAATAGAGGAAGGCCAAGGAGAAACCATTTATGAAATTGGTCTAGGAGGTAAGATGAGAAGTGACATCTTTGGGCAACAGTTTTTTAATCTTTACATTTTTGCATCCTCATAACCTAAGTCTCCAAATTTGGGGGGAAAAATAAAGTTTGTTTTTCCATTTATTTTCTTCTGAATCATTAATTTTATTTTTGAATTTTATTTCAAATGAACCAGGGTCAAACTTTATAACTTACATTAAGCCTTGTTCCTACCTTGTGATTTTCCGTGCTAAACAGATTTTCCAGTTAAGCAGCTAACAGACTTAATTTTTTGCCTGTCATTGTAGTAAAAAAATTATTTGAATACTTGTGAAAATTTGAAATGAACCAGAGGGGGCTAAATAATATAATATTTACTTTTATTCCCTCTTTGGTTCCTAAGTTCTGGTCAAAAAAATCTGTAAGCCTTATGCTGTGGCCTTACCTTAATGTATGAAAGAAACATCTATAGGTAGAAAATGAGAAGCTTCCACATTGACAAGTCTGAGTGTGCACAGTTGGTTAAATAATGTTTCAAAGTGTTATATATATATTTCATTTTGTTGTCAGTAGAATAATTACCAGCACATGCACTTAAGGTCCATTACTTAGCACCCTTTCATTAGCAGAAGCTACTAATTGCCCAGAAGTAAACTACTGAGTATCAAAGTGACATTGAAACAACATTTATTAAGAGAAAAAATCACTTGCAGTTAGAATTTTAAATTTTGAAAGTATCATCCTGGAATTGTTAGAAATCTCTTGTTGAAGGATATGAAATTGAGGGAGTAGAAGTACATGTAATTGTTTTTGCAATCTGATATCTCTAAATGTGTTACTGTATTTATGGTATTATGGTAAATAATTTACAACTACTAAGGTGCCACATTTTTCCATTGATGCACAAATTTTATCAGCCAGTTCGTACTTAAAATTGTAGCTTTAAAAAATCTAACATGAGCTTATTTGTAAATAATGTGATATGTCAGTTGAAAATGTTAAATGTTCTGACTCCTACTAAATAACAAGAAATCTAGTCACCTGCATGAGAATTTGGATTACCGATGGTATACCCGGCAGCCCTTAGCCTGCAAACATTTTGTGACAAAATGCCATAAATTACTCCAATAATGCACAATTGTAACAATTTTGGAGGCCTTATAATAGTTTTCCATCACAGGCCAGGCCTGCAGTTTTACTGGAGGCTGGGTGTGTCACTGATTAGCCTTGCCAAACCTTTGTTAAAATGACAGTAACTAGTGACTTAATTTGTTGTAATTTGGTTTGTTTATTTATTTATTAAACTAAACTCCAGTGTTAAGCAATATTGGAATTTAGTTAGGTAAGGACTGCCTTATCTTGTATTCAAACATTTTTAAAAGTTATGTCTTTAAGAACAAACGGTTTGAGAGGCAAGAGGTAAAGCAACTTTTTGCGACTCTTCTTAAACCACATTTTTCAAGGTTTTTAATTTAAATTTTATAAATCCCTTAGTGAAGTCTAGTAAAATCCCACATAAAGAATATGCGCATCGATTGTAGTTTGGATCTTGTCGACCATACTTAAAATAGCCCATGAGTTGAATGATGGTGCGGAAATCGAATTGTTATCATATAATACATATTTTCAATGAGTTTATGGATAATTAGAAGTACAAGTGACGGCACTGAAGAGAAATCATACTAATATCATCTTCCTTATAGTATAAAGAAACAAAAACTATTCCTTTACAAACTACTAAAACTAAAAATTTGAGTTCTGGTTTTGTTGTTTCTCTCTCTCTTTTTTTTCTTTTTTTTTTTTTTTTATCAAATTCCGTTTATTACGTCAATTAGGTTTTCAGACTGGCAAGAACGTGATATTGCTTTTGAAATACTTCTGGCTGATAATGTAAAGCACGCATATTGACGTTGTTTTGAAGACTGTGGATGTTTTCTTTTCGATAATGGAAGTCCGAATCTTCTTTCAAATGTGCAACTTAGATGGTTGGCCAAATTGTTAGAGTCGTTCCTTCTGTCTGAGCAAACTTTCCCGAGTTAGTTGCATCCAATAGACATTGTTAATTTAAATAATATTGGGTAATTGTAAGTTGCGCTCCAAATAACAGAGAAAACTTACTGAGTAGCGGTTTAACGAGGAACGCCTTCCACTTTTTCATTTGAAGACTTGTGTTTCCCTTCGAAGTTCTAAAAACGCTCTGTTGATGGCGTTTAGTATTTACGCTTCTTTGTCGAAAGCTAAGACGCTGTTGTGTTGTGATCTCTTAGATTCTTCCGAATTACGTGTTTTGTGAACAGGGCATGGGATAAGACGTCATTTTACCATATAAGTATAGATCTATGATAATACTACTAATTGTACTGATAATTATAACTTTTTGAGAATGTCTGCGTCACCTTCAGTGATTTTCCGTGGCCAAGTATGAAATTAATAACAGATTCAACAACGTGTACATAAAATACAGCACATCATATTCCGAAAATAATAATTTGCCAGTACAACTTATTTTTTGTGTTAACAAATATGTTATTGGTTAGAGTAGTTTTTTCTTTCTAAATTAGTTTTATTATAATATCCCGACACAGGCAGCATTTACTTTTCAGTAAATGTACCATTTACGTCTTTTCACCCTGGGAAAGAGCTTTCGTTTGAGGCGAACTTATGCCTTACACCAATATAACTCTACAGCTGAAATATTTAACATCTCCTTTAAAGGAGTCACTAAAATTTCACAATTCGCAAAGGCGGCGGAATTTTCTGTTTGATTTGTTATGAAAATCATGGCTATTAGGAAAATACTTAGTTTTTTAATAATCAATATCTCGTAAACTACTCGTTAATTAGCCTGTTGTAAAATGTGACAGAATTTTAAAAATATGTATACTGTGCAGTTCACCTCTCAAATAAACAAAAATCGATCAATATTGATCAATGGTAGTAGCAGATAATTTTTCGGTTTACCAGAGCGTTTAGATGGGAACACATAGGTAAGGCTACAAAAACGATCGCCATTTTGCTTGTCACTTCCTTCACCCTCATTAACCATACATTAGCCTTCAATAACCATTATTCACCCTATCGGAGTCATCATTGGCTAAATTTCACTTTAGAGTTGCCTGCGGAGGAGGCTAAACGCGGACAAGGCTTTAGCGAGCAGTAAGCTAGCTGATAAATTTAAAAAAAATGACAAAATTATGTACCCAAGCCTTATAACGAGACCAATACACCGTTTTTCTTTTGCAAATGTATGCTAGATCCATTCCCTTGTACGGGCTAAGTCATTACTTGGTCAAATCCTGCTCATTTATTCAACATAAACATCACTTTTAACCCCCACGAGAGGATGAAACTGATCCATAAATGTGTTTACTCACTGCCAAACTTCGTGGGAATGGATCTAGCAAAACCTTGCATTAGGGGTCAATCTAAAAAAGTTTGGCAGTGAATAAACATATTTATGGATCAGTTTCAAGGTATCAACAAAATCTAGTACAACCCGATCGCGATGCACAGATTTTAGTCTTACAAGGATCAAGAAAAACAGTACAGCCAGGGGGGGTGGCGTGCTGATTAAGCAAAGCAAAACTCTAGTTGTAGTTGTGTTCTTTTTTAGAATAGTCGCACTAAGGAGACATGAAACCTTGAAACTCTATCGGGCCTTATAGATGATACCCATAACTATTTTCCAACAGGACCGACTTACATCGCAATCATAAAAACACATTTAGGTATGCCAGTAAAATTTTATTAGATTAGCAAATGGTTTTGCCAAAACTTTCTTTAAACGTTATTTTATTTTATTTATTTATATTTTTTTATGCATCTGGCAAGGTATGTACAAGCGAGGATAAGAATTACTGAAAGCTTGCCCTTAAATGACCAAGCCATTTCGACACAAGTCGGCCCAAGGGATGAGATCAACTGTTAGTAGTATTGGATAAGGGTTTTCCTATTTTTGAACAAGTTCAAAGTGGACGAGAGCGCTTGGGAATCGATAAGATTGCATGAGAGTTGGCGGTGAAAAAGAGTGAGAAAATGAACTCGCATCAACTCTGGTCGATACCTCGTGCTTATTTGGTCCTGACTTTGCTATTGCCATTAATAACTTGAAATTGGTTATAATGAGAATCGTTAAAACGGAGTAATTACTACAAAATGTTACACGTTTATTGATTCTGGCCAAGATAAGGCGTATTACATATTACATATCACAATCTAATTACAAACTATCATATGTGTATGGTGCTCCTAATAAATTTTAAAATAATCAAAAACAACTGACTGCAAACCGTCAAAGCTATCAGCTCAACAATACTTAGTAAGTTTCATTGCTAAAACTATTCATCGTCACCTAGTTTGACATCTGGGTAATTGTGTAGCATGCTGCAATACGTGCAACACTGTATAAAAAGGTGTAAATATTTCTGGATTATACTAAAATAACGATTTTGACAAAATCTGGCGCAGCAGTTTTTTCGGACAAAGCAACTGGTTGTTTAATATATATTGTTTAAAACATTTGTTTCAAATATTGATTTAAGACCAGCACTAATGTTGGCATGGTTCGTTCGTTTGAGGCTATATCTGGAGAACACACAGAATGCTAAACCTGATAAGTTTCGTTTGTAAGTTATCCTAATATTTTAGGAAATCTATTCTGTTTATTGAAATCAGTAGGAAAGATAATCAAACCGAAGGTATGCTGAGGGTAGATGCACTAGACAGACGAACTCAATTTTTCATGTCCGGCAAGCAATAGCGTCCTACGCTGTCCCGCATTACAACAAAATCAAACACACATGCATTTCTAGGACCTAAACTATAATGTTTTTTGATACCTGCATTACTCAATTCCTTATACTAAATGGACGGTTTCTCTATAGCAAGAGCCTAATCTAGCAAGGATTACTGTTTGATTGGAGCTGCACAGTAAGGTGGAGCATTGGGCCCTTGTGGGGGTGGAGGATGGGGATAGCCCTGTGGGGCTGGATGATGGGGATAGCCCTGTGGGGCTGGAGGATGGGGATAGCCCTGTGGGGGTGGGGGCTGAGGGGCTCCCTGAGGAGGTGGGGGATAGGCGTACCCATGAGGAGGGGCATATCCCTGTTGGGGTGGGGGGTAATACCCGGGGTTCATCATAGCCTGAGGGTGCTGCTGTTGGGGTGGAGGGGGCGGAGCTGCGGCCTGTTGATTGACGTTCATGTTGTTCTGAACCACAACTGTGGTCGCAGCAGCCGGTTTTACAACTTCTCGGACAATTATAGCGGGCCTTCTTCTCCTGCGCCACCACCAACGAACGATAAGTATTAATGCAATTAAGAAGATGAATCCGAAAATCGAGCCACCGATGCTCCCGCCAGAGGAAGAGCTTCCGGTAGATGTGTTTCTGTTTCTGTTTGAGGACGAGCCGCCTCCCTGGTGCGCTGCAGGTTGGAGAAATGACGATAATTAGTTACAAAGAAAACTACATCATACTTCCTTTACCACAAACGCCCAGAAACCAAAGAATTGTTAAATTTACATTTTTTCTCATTGAAATAAACAAAGTCTCCTTTTTTCTCTCTTTCTTTTTTCACTTCAAAACAGAACATTAATAAGAAACGTTATATCACACACGTATGATACAGTGTCTATACCAGGCAAATGCATGCGTTATTATCTCGTACGAGCATGCATCTCCGAGATTGGATTTCCACTCCATTTCATGTAGGTGGTTCATAGTTCTTTTCCAAATGTTGCGTAAATTTGTAGTAAGCAAGTGAGATCGAAATCTACGGTGACCAATATGTGCAAAACACGATAGACAGAAAAAAGCACAATACACTAAACAGAAACACATTACATAAGAGCAAAACATAAAATTAAAAACAAAAACACAATATAATAAACAGAACATGATACCCAATACAGAAAACAGAATGCAAAAAAGAAAAATGCAGTACACAAAACAAAAGCATGAATAACACTAACAAGAGGCTAGGCTCTAGCAGTAAATGGAAAATGGAGTGGTCAGCACAACGTTTTTACCACGTCAGCTAACCTGAATGAATTCCCTTTTAAAAGCTCGATATAATGGCATAGTCAGTCAAAACACATGTTAAATTACTCTAAAAGAGCATCTTTTTCACATTCAGCATTTCAAAGCAATGGCTTACTGGTCACTGAGCAGTAGCTCTTAAGTAGTGTCCTTTCCTTTACGCTGTGACAACATTTGAAGCTTTCCTGTTACACTCTTTTTTTTTTATAAGAACCTTTTTTTTATAAGGGATCCAAAAGGGGGGGTCAAAAAAGTCCTGTAAACCGAAATGAAAATCTACAGACCCCCTCCTCATAAAAACTGATACGTCCCTTACATGTTACAGGTCAGTGAAGAGGACGAGGACACAGTCATTAACCTAATGGCTCATCAGTGTACCTGCAAACATTACCTCAAATGGATGGTAGGACTGGGCATCTACAAAGGAGTTCTTCTACTGTTTGGCGTTTTCCTCGCATGGCAGACCCGAAACGTGCAGTACAACGCTCTCAACGACTCCAAAAACATCGCTGTAGCCGTTTACAACGTGTTTATGTTTTCCATTCTTGCGACAGTTGCAGAATTTGCGATAAGTTCAACGCCTGCAAAAGTATTGCTGACCGAGATCATTGTTTTCATCTCCACTACGTCAACCATCGCAATAGTCTTTGGGCCAAAGGTGAGGCAAATGTATGTTCTGTTGTTAGCCTTGCCGTAAAATGAGCACTATGGACTTTGTAAGATACATCGGTTTAAAAATCTCGAAAACTGGAGCAAGCAAAAAAATTTAGGACAGACCTAAAACGCACTACTCAATAGTTCACATGTCAAGCATCAACTTTACAAAGTAAACATTCTTGATTTCTTACTGATCCACATACAATCGTTTGCTTGGTTAATATAGCATTATATTTTGTTTTAGTGATTTAAGATTTTAATATCATTGTTACTGCTCCACGCTTTCCTTTTAAAAGAACCAGTAAATTTGGCCGAGGCTCATTGTTCTTATTTTTTCGGCGATTTGAGCCGCAAATTGTTCTTAAATTGTTCTTATTTCTATATGTGGCTTTAATCGAATCAAAACGAATCCTAAGGTACTGCAAAAAATGTATTGGAAAACGAATTGCTTGTCGGGTGTGTTTTTGATCAATTCATCCCCGTGGATTTATCTTGGATTATCCAGTAGTTAATGTACAACGACTTCAGGTCAAGTATACGTGTACAGCGTATAATTTGGGGAAATGACAGTGATTAAAATCGGTTTTTTATCCATTCTGTATTGTTAAATTAAAGATCGAGGCTCAGTAAAAATAAAAATTAAGCTATCGGCTTGTTTTTAAATTGTTCTTAAGTTTTGGCCAATCTAAGCCTCGTTGTTCTTATAAGAAAAGTGCGTGAACTAGCATATATCTCAAAAGACCTTGCTTCAGTGATCTTGGATCAAATGTGCGCTACGTAAGGTGCTACATTTTACTACAACGCTGATCATGAACTTTTCATCAGATCATTCACATAAGAGGCGGTCAGGTGGATATTGCAGACCAGAGTGAGGAATGCCAAGTCACGTGACGCGAACTAGCGAATGGAGCAACGCCGCCGTCACGCAAGATCTTGTCACTACCAACAACTAGTACTGCGTCACGTGTTTCCCTCTGACTGGACTAACAACCGTGCTTTGTCAATCGCCAAGTGCTATTTGAGTGACATGTAAAAGTTTTTCCGTCAAAAAGGGTACAAAAAAGATCGACTTGAGTAGACCTCTATCGCCGACAATTTATATTATTTGTCTTTAACGTTCTGCGAAGAAGCAAAAGATTACGGAAGTATTAAATGGACAAAATCTATCTTTTTGTAACTTCAGAAAAGTTCCTTTTAACCACAAAACATAAGGGTGAACATTGTTAGTGCCAGCTGCATCGCCATTGAGCGGTTTGTTATATAAACGTATGACGACGGTCATATTTTTTTCATGTGGGATTTGAGATTGAGTTATTAATACTTATCAATTTCTTTTCTCCACTTGAATAGACAGAGATAATTGCCTCTTAGATGTTTGTTACCAGTTACTGGAAAACTGTGATCTTGTAAACTAGTTTTGTAAAGTTTTTCAATACTTTTCTAGCAAGGTTAGTTCTAAACTTAATCGCATGCCGTACTATTTTCTTCTAAGCGAAGAGCCCCAAAATATTTCTGCCCTCATTTTGAATCGGTCAAAAATATATACGGCCCTCGGGCACTTATTGCCCCCCGTCCCCATTACGTATAAACTTAAATTAAGCGTAACGATAGCTCTTGAATAATCTTTACAGTAACGCTTTATCCATTTTATTTTTTAGTGGAAAGAAACCTTTTCCCATCAAGTTGGCAGGGCAATATTTGCAATTTGGGCTGGTGAACATGATACGGGAGAGGGGAGTGGTTAGGGCCTGGGGACGAAAGATATTGGGATGGGCTCATAGGAGTGTGTGCATGTTATATATGTTATCCCGATTCATATCAAATGATCATTGATGAGCTGTTTGTACAATCCCGAATCGGGAAAATACGTTGTTAAAAAAGTAGTTTCTATAAAGTGCAAGAATGAAACACGTTTCCTTAAAACACATGTCAACAAATAAAAAGTTGAAAGATTTTCATTGAACTGTCACTGCCACACTCTTTTACTTACGCTTAATAAAGTGTACACTATGTACTTAGGGGGCGTCGACAAATTTAAAAAAATGTCCGATGGACGTTATCCTGAAAATCCCCTTCCCCCTCCCCCGATAACGTCCATTCCATGCTAAACTAAAAAATTGCC
>JAOBYF010016126.1:0-13301 GCA_025403605.1 Parazoanthus darwini
TTTGTAGAAGTGTATACAAGGTTGCAACAGGGGTAACAAATTTAACTGTTTTGTTACTAAAAGGAAATATATGCAAACATGACTGTATAAAATTTACTGAATAAAAATCAATTAAGGTTTTTAGTTAGGTTAAATACTTTCATATTTTGGATTGTTCTTACTGCTAGTACATGCAAATGACAGTCCATTGACTACATATAGATGTTTATGCATCATATGGTCTTTATCTTACAATGAATTAATTCATCATTATAAGTAGACAAATCCTTTTAGTTTAGTTTTAGTTAAATTTGTTTATAGTACATTTTGTTTCAATAAAATGATTTTCTTTGTGCTCTTAGTTATTGGAGCCTTACTTGGGACACAGGAAGGTCGAAATGTGGAAATTTTCAACTCTTTTGAGCTACAGTTTGATGGCAGTAACAGTGGAGATGTTGTGATAAATATGGATTACTACAGAACCAAGGAAGAGCAGTGTAAGTAAGCCTGGAATCAGTGGCAAAAATTCCTGGGTCTGACAAAATTAAAATGCTTTCTGGTATACACTGTACATTGTAGATTCCGGTCTTTGTGGTTTCCAATCACTGACGATCATCTCAGGTATCTAAGTCTAATCTAAGATCATGATCATCTAAACTGTCCAGATAAAGTGATGGCAATTCTCCTAATCATCCAAACAAAACTCAAAGATCCTGTTGCTTTGGTCTAATCATCCAGTTAGAACTCAAGTCTATCGAAGGATCACAATCATACTAATCGTTGTGTTAGAACTCATGTCTGTCCAAGGATCTCTATCCTAGTCATCTGGATAGAACTCATGTCTATCTAGGGATCCTGATTCTAATCAGCCAGATAGAACTCATGTTTATCCAAGAGATCACAATCTTACAGTTAGTAAGGTCTCTGATTCCCAACCAAAGGGCCCAGGGTTCCAAGCCAAGTTTGAGGATGAGTACATTACTAGTATGTACATGCAAGTACTGAAAGTTATTATTTTTCACATTACATAACAAGATAAGAAACATGAACTGTAATAATTTACACAAATGTTGCATTGCTTACCGTTCCTTGTAGTCCGACAGGTTTTCAAGAATCTGGACTTTCTTGGTTGGTATACCACAGGGGGCCCACCATCAGAGCAGGACATTAAAGTTCACAAGCAGGTTGGTTTGTTTTGGTAATAAATAATTTGAGTGAGAAATTTAGAAAAGAGAAAAAAGAAAGAAAAAACACAAACACAGTTAAAGATGGTGTTACACACTACAATTTTTCATGCAGCAAGTCTCGCAACGCCATTGAATGAACTGTTGCAGTGTGTGACACCCCTTGCAATGGTCACAATTAATGCAAAACTTGCTGCAGCAAGTGTGTATCACCCCCATTGCATCAAGTCTCGCCATGTTTTGGATTTAAAAACCCCACACACATGGGTGAAAGCCCTTCCAGCAGAAAAGATGGCAGAAGTGAATGAGTTACTTGAAGAATATGAAAGAAGGACGGCCAAACTCTTGGATAATGAAAAGATAAAGCCCATCTAGCTTTAAGAAGCAGCAGTGCCTGTGGAACTTATGCATTGGTTCCACAGAATAAGCAGAAAAAGATTATAATTATCATTATGAGAACTCGAGCTCGCCAATGGGTTTTCTTTTGTTAGTCGATGATTTGAATAAACTACATGTATTTCAATAGTTAAGGACATCATTGGTGAGAGAAGTGAAGAGAGGAATGAATAATAAAAATTTAATAAAGATCAAAGTTGACATTTTACTCATCGCTCCAGTTTTGAAAAACAAAGTTTGATCTTTGTTGCAAACTGCACGAAAACCTTCACTTACAGTACTATCACTTAAGCATCAAATTAAACATTTTTCTTTTAGTGTTACCTATTAAAGGAAAGTTATAATGGATGAATTTGTATTATCTAATGCAATAAAAATATATAAATTAACATACGGTATTCTTAAAAAGGGATGTACATGTATATAATAAAATTGAAAATAATAGTTTTACTTTTTTTAGGTCTGTGAGATCAATGAAAGTCCTTTGTTTCTCAAATTAAACCCTCTGGCAAGGACAGGCAATGATGTAAGTCTTATTCCATTGTGAATCTAACATTTAGTAAATAGTTTGTGTTGTTACGTCTACAATGTATTTCAGTTTGAGATTATTGTTTGTATCAAACATGTTATATACATGACCTATGTGGTTGTTTTCCATACTCTTGTCTACCAAAACAACATGATCACAGCTTCTGTTGCCAAACGTTTGATTGAAGTACTTTCTAAATTCTGTAATGATGGGAAACAATGAGAGAATAAAAGTATGTACAATGTAAACCTGGACAGTCTCTGGTCTTCAAGGCCCACTTATGCTATTACACATACTATCAAATACTTCGACAGGTACTTTACTTAAACAATTTATCCCCATTCAATATATTGAAATGCAGTTGAATCAGAGGAAAAATAACAACCTTAAATCTATTTTTTGTCAATAACAGAAAAATTTGGGGTACTGTGAGAACAAAGGCACATAAACTTATTATGAAATAAGAAAAAAATCTTACTTGTAATTTCTGTTTTATAGCTGCCAATTAGCATGTATGAATCAGTGATGGACATAGTGGAAGGAAATGTAAGTATTCTCTTGCATTACTATTGCCAGAAAAACACCTAAGTACTGTAGCCTCCAAACCAGCCACCCACTCAGGGAAAAAAGTGAGCTGGCTGCTTCAGACGCTAGAAAATTATACAACATTTTTTTTTTTTTGCTTTTTTTTTGTGTTACATGGGCACATGATTTATTTGCACAACATTTTTGCATTAAAAGTTGAGATCATGTAACACTGGGCATAGTTAAGATTCTTATCATAACCTTTGGGGGGTTAGTCTTTTAACTTGTGTCACTAGAGTCTAATTCTTGGTTGTCATATTTTTCTCCAGGCTCGGATGCTGTTTATAGAAATCCAATACACTCTGGCCACAGAAGAAGCAGAGCGGATAGGAGTGGACCATGTGGCGAGGCTGTCAGGCTCTGGGACCATGGATGGGTCAGCAGGTACAGTAAATGTCATCTGTATGTACACTGAATGTTAACAAATGTTCAATATCCCAGTGTGACTGAAGCCTGTGTTTCATTTCAGTTTCAGATCATCTGTTAGCACAATATAATGCCATTAAGATGCTGCATTCAAGGGTCAAAATCATTTTGGATTACATAAAAGCTGTCCAGAAAGGTAAGTTTCTTTTGTCATTTGAATTGTATTTAGCATTGGCAATGCATGGAGATTCTCTGTGTGAGAGCGCGGTCGGCTTAGTCAGTTACGTACTGTTTGGATCTCTGACTGCCAACCCAAGCCCAATCGGGTAACCAGATGGAAAGGTATTGGTTACATATCTCCCTGGTATCAGTTTTAAGACAAGATTTCTCATGAAGGGATTTTTTTCCAGGTGAAACCCCGTGCAATCACGAGATTATGAGAGATGCACTCAGTCTTTGCCAAAGACTACCTGTTATGAAAACCGAGAGCTTCAAGAATGACTTTTATGATGTAAGTATTTTAGACTTTATGGGGAAGAATACCAGGCATCAGATATGTGGACCATTGAGTTATAAAATGTGAGCTGAACAAATGTTAATGTGCCTTTCCATTTCAGCAATGTAATGATGTGATGCTGATGTCATATTTGGCAACCTTGACCAAGGGTTGTAATAGTCTAAATGAGGTATGTTGTCGAATCTTCACAGTGTACAGTTGTTTCAAAAAGGTTGACTTGTGAAAAGCGCATCACCCAACTCGCAAAGCACGGTGGGAGCTGCGATTTCTCCAACTCAACTTATGAGAGTTACTTTTAAGTAAAAATCTGTGCTTTGCTGGTTTTGTTTGGTTCGTATTTAGATCAACGTACATGTATGACACGCTGGGTAAAACACTGGGCTCTCATAGTTCTTTTCGTGCGTCGTCTCACCTTTTGCAGATGTCAAGGCTTTTTTAAATAGCTGAATAGCTGTATGTTTCAAACGGCATCAACTGTTTACGAAAGGGAAATAGACCTTGGTGTTCAAGTAAAACGAAAGGGTTCCCAAGCCAGGGATGGGCGGGGGGTGCTTCATCATTTTGAAAGTTTTGTGTTGAAGATATCATTCTGTTCCAGATTGGAACATGCAGCTGACATTTTATCCCCTGTTTCCTTTTGGTCTGTAGTTCATCAACAAATTCAACGTGGTGTACGACAGACACGGAATGGGTCGACGCATGAGAGGTCTGCTGTTCTAAAACAATGATCCTCTCTGCATCCGACACCGACGACAAACTGGCAATGCGCATGTTTCGTCACGGTATCAATGATGAGAATTTAACTCTTGCAGGACCATCCCGCTGCCGGCATCTGTTGTGTTTAGAATGTTCAGGATAACGTATTTCCATCAAGGCATGGGAAAATGCTAAACGCCCTTTTGGTTTGAATTGAGACCTTACTCTGAAATTGTGGCTTAAAGTGTATAAAGATTGCGACATTGTTTTCATCCTACTAGTGTATATGAAAAGGAAATATTTTTCTGTGCTGCACCTATCATCCTTGCAGCAAATGGATGCCTGGATTTGTAAATATGGTCGAAACACATGCACTCGAGACCAAAACACTTAAGACATGCTCTTGATCCCCAAAACGAAACCCGCAAATTGGACATTTCTTTGAACTCATTGTTCAAATTATATGTGTACCGGGCAGGCGGAACGCTTTTGCAAGTGGACGGCTATAAGAACTAAATAAAAGAAAACTAGTCGAATAGCGTTTTGTATAAAATATAGCATAAAATTGGCCGAAAAAGCGGAGCGGCCATAGCCGCCCCAGCCGCCCCTGTTCCGCCGGCCCTGTGGTGTTATTGTAAAATCATGGGCTTGTAGCTTTCAAAGCATCTCATAAGGGGCTTCTTAGCGGGGGGGGACTTATGTTCGGATTGTGGCTTTAGTATACTCGGGAGGAATTTTGTTTTTTCAAAACAGGTTGGGCGTACAACGTGTCTCAAAATCGCCCACTCTTTAAATAACTGTCAAAGTAGACACGTTGACGTGTTTTAATGGTCATTTTGATTGTCTTCGTACATGTAACATCTGAAATAATGACAATCTTGCTAACCGTATTTGTACGAAGATTATAGCTGCAAAGTTTAATTGTGTTAACATTCTGATGTATGTCCATTTCTAGACTGATCCTAACCCCCTCTGATTACAAGCAAATGGTCTAAAAATCGGGTGGGGGCCTTATAATCGGAAGAAGTATCGCGTCTCAGATTTGGTGGGCTTATGTTTGGGAGAAGGGTTTATATTCGAGATTTCAGGATATCTTCATGCGGCAATTTTGAATGCAGCCAAGACGGCAAGATACTGTAACTCCCAGAAATAAGATACCAGAGCAAAATTCTTGCTTGAAAGTTTGTAGTTTCTGCAAAGCTAACAGCAAACTGCACTGTGTTTGCACTGAAGTCACACTTTTAGAATTCCTTGCTCTCCTCCTGTTTTGTGCGTGTCGTGTATCTCGATGTTGTGTCTTAACTTTGGCCTTTGATTGCGGCCAAAGTATACATATATAATATGAAACCGAGAACAAATATTATTACAAAAGGGATAAAAAGCCCACGTGTGCAAATACTAAGGCGAAAATTCTAAAAGTCTTATCGAAATAACAAAAACTCGAAAAAGAGAAAAACAAGTTTTGAAGTCGAGAAAAACAAAATTCGGTTTGAAATTATTTCTAAAATCATTACGCACATCTTGCTGCATCGAATAGGTATATATGTGCTGTGTGTGTTTTATCATGAGAACCAGATATTTTGCTGAGGATCATTGTTATTGATTTCTCTTACAATATCAAACCTCAGTTGTTCATGAAACTTTCTTATTTCGATAAAAAAAAATGCGGCAGTCTTGGTCTCAGTTCACGCTATACCTCGTCCCCAGGGCCTTCTGGGAATTTTTTTAAATGGCGGGTTTGTGCCTTACGTTGCAATGTAAACAAGAATTTTTCGCGGCCCAAAACCCTCGATATGCCAAATCAATTTTGAAAGCGCTGCGTCTCAGACGGCACAAAAAGTGTGCCGGAAAACTTCTTCCAAGTGTAAACTGAAGGACTATTCGCTATGGTTTTACAACGGCATGAACGCTATCTGGTATAGTGTGAACGAGACCTTAAAAATAGCGAAGCAAAGTTCTGGAAGAAACCACGTCGAACCACGTGGCCTGCTACGTTTAACTTCCACTTGTTGTTATTGAGTAAAGTTTCGTCTTGGCTTTTGTTTTGTCTACACCACAATTTGAAAACAAACACATTTATATTCATATTAACTTTAATGGTTAAGAAAACTAAAGCTTTCTGCGTATTATTACTAGCTAAGTAGTGAATTTTAAGATTTCATCTGTCTTCTAAGTCCTAGCTTGAAGTTGTTCGCTACAACCTCGTCTTTACAATGTTGTAGCCTCCCCAAAAAGTTTGCTTAAAGGAAAATAACTGTCTTGTGCATAAAAAAACCGTCTAATTTTTTATCTTGAGTTCTTCCAACGTTAGATGCTCTCTCTCCTGGTCTTATGCTTTTGGGTCAGCGGCAGCGGCCGTTACGAGAGCTTTAGCTGAAGAGATTAGCTGTGGTTTTGATTGCGCTGGCAAATTTTGCGTCCACCATAGCTGACTGGCTGATCTGCATGTTTACTTCTTTAACCCGGCGTGAACAGCACAGAAAGTACATTAATCGTTTGAGCTCGATCGCGTAGGTTGATTAACATGAATTTTAACTACGAAGGTTCACGTTCCTTGGCAACCAAACCTTCAAACGTTTCTTCTCGTGTATGCAATTGTGAATCATAATGGGCTTTGAACAGTACGTGGCTAAATCGTTAACTGGACTTCACGGGTTACAAAATGGGAAATCAGTATGACTTAATTCAGGTTGACTGAAACACTGACGGTGAAACTACGAAAGCGTTCACAATCGGGGTAGACACACAACGGTACGTTATGGGCTTTGCTTATTTTCTTATTCAAGTTTTTCACAGAGATGTATATATTACATATTATTTTCTATAAGGACTGCAAGGCCCAAAATTTAAGAACAACCCGAAGGCGAGGTTCAGAAACACGGCATCCATCTATATACTTTTATTATCAAATTGAGAACTTAAATTCGCTGTTAAACGCTATAACACAATACTCTCCCCTCTAACCTTTAGTCTATCGAGCAGAGTGAAATACTAAATACATATACGTATATAATTTTTATTATGAATTAAATGCCGTAAGGATTCGAATGTTGGGTCCGTAACTTAATTGGTTAAAAATAGAAACACTTTTACTGAAGAACAAGTTACAATTAACGAAACGTATATAGCGCCTGAAAACCGCTAAAAGTCTAAAAGACACTTGAACTACACACATTTTGGAAATCTCGCCTATTTACACCTTGCTTCATAAAACAGATACTCAAGTTCATAGTTCACTGATACGGTTAAGGCTTCTACATTATCAACAGGTAAGTTTTCTTAAACGCCTGGTTTCCTGGACCACAGGGAAACGTAGGGCTTACCACGACTGACGTCATAGGGTTCCTTGAGAGGTTCACGAGGGTTGGCGATACGATGCATACTTCATACTCTGCAAAATTTACTTCAATTATGGGAGGTGAATTGAAATCATTAACATGCTCGACGTCTGGTTAACGTCCGGTATATCAACCTGAAATGTTTAATTTACCTCCCATAACTAAAGCATATTTTCTCCAATCTATGACTAGAAGAGTACAGCGTATGAGTATTGTGATGTTATTCCCAGTGACAAAGCTCGGTAAGCGCCATGCAGTTACACTAAGGATGTGTTGTCATGGGAAAATCGCCGAAAACCTGACTAGCTTGCAAAATCTGCTTTTATCTAAAATTTAAAACGCCTGCTCATTCTCAGCGAGACTCGAAGGTTTTTACAGTGAACTTCATCTCTCCCATGTGTGCAATAAATAAATATATCTACTAAGTTAATTTGTGTTCTGCTGGCACGGTCGAACAGCGACAAGCCGCGCGGTCTGGTTTTAGGGGATCTGCCCAAGGTACAAGAATAATCGGAAACGATCCGACTGATCCGGACGCACATTTCAACGGTTTCTGACCTCCGAACTACCCTCGTACCAAGACCCACAAAAAACAGACCGCGTGGCTTGTCGACTGGAAAAAACAACTCGCAAAACATGAGGCAGAGCACAAGGTAAATTAGAAGTTTTATCCATTTATTGGTTACGTGCGAGATGAAGGAGCTCACTGTGGATTTTTATGTTATTCAGTACTGAAGACAAATTGGCCCTTAAGCTACTTTTGTCCAACTATGAAAACAGACTTGCTAAAGTAGTTTAACTGTCATAATGGTTATAATGACACATGCACTGGCAAAGAACAACTCGTTATTGTAGACGGATTTCAAGCAATCACAGTCACTAGGAACTAGCATCTACAGTCTCTTGAGTCATACAACCCAATATTTCCTCGGGACTTTGTCCTTTGTTCTGGTCTTGAGAGTTTGGCACTAATTAGTATAGAAAAGGCTCAGCAACTTTGTAGTGCTGGAGTTCCTACCAAACTACTACTACTAATAATAATAAATATGAAATTTATATTGCGCTTGCTACATGTGAATATGTTCGTATGCGCATTACACATCATAAAAGAAAAAGCTGATAAATAAACTAGATATAGTATGATAAACTCTAATTTTAAAATTATACTAAAACTAATACAATTATGTGAAGGATAATCTAAAATAATGAGTTTTGACTACTAAAAAAGTTTTGGTTTTGCACGCAATATTAGTGGAGAGTGCACGGTTTGTCAGCTCTGTGAAACTGTTACACGTAATATTGCAGAAGTAAAACCCGATTCTATTTCTACGACATTGTACGCAAAATTGGCCCTTTGCAGCTAGAGATCGCATGGTACGGAATACTCATCCTAGTCCTCGAGGACACACCCAACCGTCATATTTATAGTAATATAAACAAATCAGCATAAAAGGAAAATGTCCTCAGTTTCTAACTTATTAACTCAGCTATAATTTAGAGACATAAAACAAACGACGAGACGTCTTCTGCGTACCAGTTTGGCGTATTTTGTACCATGTGACCTCTAGCTGCGATCAGAGGGTTACACAATAACGGCAACAACTGCGTGCAATATTTTGTGTAATGTTTCACTTTGTGTCAGGACCTTTAGAGACAAGGTTGGGGTTAGGTTAAAGTTTAGGGGAGGGGTGGGCGGGTCCTTTGGTCCCTATCTTTCACCCGCTCGACCAGTGCGCGTCCTTTTTTTAATTGAATAAGTCGAAGAACCACACGAGAGACAACAGCATAGTCGGCAGGTCTTAAGCGGAATAGTCGGTTAGGAGCAAGTCGGCAGTCAAATAACAAATGCGCAAGCGTAATAAAATGAAATCTGCTTAACAAGTATTCCTGCAGAATGCTCGCACATGCTCAGCCAACAAACAACACAATTGTCAGTCTACACCTGTCGTCGTTCGAGTGGGCATTACCGGGCAAAAGACAAGGGGGAGGGGGGGTACTTTTTACACTAGGAGTACCCCTCGGGGCAATAGATAGCTTCTGTTAGTGGCAGCCTGTGATGGTGACAATAACAAACTAAATTTAGCGCTTTTGCTTCAGGGATCTTATTTTTATATCTGTTCTGCATGGCATGGGATGTATTATCCGGCTATTCATAGCCACTTTGGTGGTCTCGATCTTCGTAACAGTGGTGATTGTACCGAAAATCTCTTCTCATACGTGGAATTTTGTCACCTTCTACGGTAGGTATATGCTTTTTGAACGGTTGAGTACTGATTTTTACAGTATTAGTGAAAGCAATGTCGCGTTTAGGTTAGGCTGTTTATCAAGACACAAATAGCATGAAATTGATAACGTGAAAGCGGCCCGCTCAAAACATTTCAAGTTGTTGTAATCCTCAAGTATGACAAGCTTCGGCCACCAAAAAAATACTTAATTTGTTCTTTATAAAATGGTCATTTTTTGTTACTGTGAATGATACCCAGCTTCAAACAAACTTCATGATTATGTTCTGTATTTTAGCTCAAACGAAGTTCGAAGAAAGTGTTGACGATTTTCCAACGCAGTGGTGCCGGCTGCAGAAATGGAGGGTGGACTGGGAACGCATGATAAGCCCGTGTGTCGGCAAAATGTCCTGGGACTCCAGAGACGTCATGTCACGTGATCGCACCAGCGCCTACAAAAGTTACATCACCAAGTGGCAGCTATCTTCAGCAGGTACATTTGAGGTTATAACGTAAAGGAGTTTCTAGATTTACTTGGCCATGGCTGACATGAACTAATACACTTAACTAGTACCTTTTTGGGTGAAGATCGCGCAGGACATAGTACAAAGTCTATATAGGATACAGTATCGTGTATCACCGGTGATACAGCTACTAATTACAAACGATTAGTACATATATCTGATTTAAAAGTCTCGCAGGATATAGTACAATGCCTATGTAGCAAGCAAATTTCGTGTATCACCAGTAATACAGCCACATATTACATTTATCTAGTAGCAATATATGTGAAGCTCTCGCAGGTTATAATCGTATGCCCATATGCCAAACAGTCTCGTGTATGACCGGGTAATACAGCCTCATATTACATTTAATTAGTACTTATACATGTGAACCTCTTGCAGGATATAGTTCTATGCCTAGATAGTTAACAGTATCGTTTATCACCGGTGATACAGCCACACATTACATTGAAATAGTACCAACTTATGTGAAGCCTTTCAAGCATATAGTACAACGCCTACACAAGAAACAGTCTCGTGTATCATCGGTGATACAGTCACTTATTACATTGCAGTTTTACTTATGTCTAATGTAGACGTCTCCTGGGCATGGGGCAATGCCTATATAGTAAACAGTTTCATGTATCACCGGTGGTACAAACATTTCTTACCCTGGATAAGTACGTAGATGTTTTGTATGGCTCTCGCAGGATATACAGTAAACAGTGTCATGTTTCACCCGTGATACAGACATTTCTCACATGGACTTAAGTAGAGTGCTTACATTGCAAACAGTGGTGTGTATCGCCAGTGGTACAAGTACTTATTGTATTTGCTCATATATTTATGTGAAATCTCTGTGAGAATTTTCACATATGTTTTACACACCTTTCACACGAATGCTCTTAGTAGCGGGGTTTGATGCCAGGGTAACTTTCCTATCCTGGGACACCCACATTAAAACAGTGGAAATTGAATAGGTGACAGAAAGAAAAATGGTAGGTTTGTGCAAAACATTTGAGTGCAATGTCTCATGTTCGGTTCTTCTAAAAACCTTTAGCTTGATTTAGCAATGATTCAATTTTATCACTGCACGTTTAGCCTTGCGATATATCATTATGTGAGTCTCCATACACGTATTTTAAACTTATTCTTCATAGCTCGCATCAAGCCTCCCATTTCTTTGTGTTCCAGTTAGTTCTGCACTCTAACGCTTGCGATGTGAATATCTGCTGCCGTTTATTAAATTTCTCCCCTTCCCCTCTCCCTTTACAATATTGCAAATGATATAAATCATCCCAAGCAAACAGTCCATGGAATGCATACTATTACACAGACACAGACTTTATCGTTCTGTGTTTTGAACGGGAACCTATATAGATTCACTCAATATCAGATTCGCATCCCACCAAAAACGAACACTATGATATACTTAGAAAACTGCAAGTTAAAAAGAAAATAAATGAAATTATAAGAGGCTAAAAAGAACGAAGTCACTTGCTTAAAGTGCGCATTATTCGCCTTGTTAGAATGGCTAAGCTCTCGACCCATTCCGTATCCGCTAGACTCTGCTACTAAGCAAATCTGTGTATGTTTTTCGCCGTTTGCTATTTTCGGGATTTAATAAGTCTTAAGATCAGTAATAAAGAATATCTGAATATTGCAAATCAGACTAATTTAGTAGCCAACAAACGGAGCTTAAAACAAACATCACGATTTACACAGGCCAGTTCAGCCGGTTTTTTATCCAGTCTGTGACGTCACAAGGGCTCCTCAAAACGTTTGGTGGTGACTCGTGGCGGATTCGAATAAGGCAAGGACCATCATCCCTTGCGCCCGTGTTATTCGATCTCGACAACGGTTTATACGAGGTATTGTTCCTGGTACTAGAACCAGGCTCCTACTCAGCGACAATAGTCCTCGACCACACTCTGTGTGATGGATACAGAGACCCTCCAGAGAAATACTTTAAGTACGGTAAGTTTATATGTTGACCACCGTCCACTCTGTTGCAAGCAGACTACTGAGTATATTCTGGCGACCCGACGGAAATATACAATAGTTTAATGTATACTTAATTAGTAGACTGTGTGTTAAGAAGACCTACTTCTAAAACAATGGATTTCTAACGCGTCGAATTTGACTTCGGCATTCAGCCGATTTTCTGCCGCGTCGAATACAAATTAGCAAAGGGTTCGACATAAATTTTGCGAAGAAAGTCAAATTTAATGTAACGGTCCAACTGAACACCAATTTGTACATTGTTGAACTAAATTCGACGCGACGGAAATCTAAGAGGTTGGCCTAAAAAATACTTTGCATTGCAGATACTGACTGAATTACATGAGTTAAGTATAAATACAAATGTGCTTGTCAATACAAGAGATTTAGTGCTTCATGTTACTCACAAATAGTGTCACTGTTTTATCCAGGACTTGACTGCGGAAATTACAAGAATGTTAATAAGTCGTTTCTAGGTTACCTCGGCCGCCATTACATTAACAGACCCCTTCGAGGACTGACTTCGGTTTCATTTACAATTCCGCCGTCTTACAGAAACACAGGTAAATTTCTATTATTTCTATTGTGTTGTGTTACAAAGTAACAAGTTGAAAAATATGAAACAGTATTGATGGGGTGGAGACGCTGCAGCGTTCTTTTCGGGGACATTAGACTGACGCTACAAAACCATAATACCTGTGCACGATCCATAGCAAACAGAAATTTCAGTGTGTTTCTTCGTCTATGAGCTGCGTGATGTAAACTTGCTCTTTTTCAAGACAAACTAGCCCAAAGTTTAGGGAGGGGGACAATTGGATTCTACACATGATTTCAATTATAGTAACAGACAAAAGCCAATGACACTTAAAGTGCAACTAATCCCATTTCAGTTTTAGGTTTTTTGAAAAGTTGATGAAGAATGGAAAAGAATAAAAAAAGAATTTTTGAAATCGGCATAATTCTCGATTTTTTATTCAATTTCGAA
>JAOBYF010016237.1:0-13299 GCA_025403605.1 Parazoanthus darwini
GACCAGGCCGGGGATTGAACCCGGGACCTTCTGGTTGGCAGTCAGAGATCTTACCAACTGTGCCAACCTCGCACACTATATACTATATGTACAATAGACAGTTTGTGCATATAACACACTGTTTGGTAAAAAAAGAAACTTGATTCAACTCACTGCTGTCATTGCACTTGCCTAGTTGATATCCCTGGCCTTTGTCATGGTATGAACTGTAAGAAGTCAAAACCTGTGTAGCTCACGAACTAATGTTTTCAAAAAGCACGGGAATTTTCCTGGTCTGTTTTTTTTCGAGTCTTACTTCTTCCCGCGAGGTTTTCTTTGCTGCCTTTCAGAGAACAGTTAGATTTGCATGGACATTTAATTCTACACAGGGATAAATGTAGAGGAAAGTTTTTTTTTTATAGTAAATTCTTAAGCTGATTCCGTTGCTTTCTTGCGCAGGTTTTAATGTTCTCCGACGAAGAAACATTCGATATCATGAAGCTGTTGGCCGCCATCCTGCACTTGGGAAATTTGGAGTTTGAAGGTAAAGTACATAGAATTATTGGAACGTGACAAGGTCACATCGTCACGTGACTCAGACAGTGACATGATCCGGGTGGTATGTGCCGTTTAGGAATACTGTCACGACAGTCGACATACTGGCCGAAACAGCAAAATGATGAACCAGGGTTCTCCCAAACAAGACATAGTAAAGGGAGACAAAGATAAAGAGGGGGGTCTGGGGACAACCCCCCCGGAAAATTTTAAATTTCCACGATTTGCGAGAATTTGTACTCGGCGTGATCAAGTCGACCATACGGAAAAACTAGCCGTTCGCCGGCCCTTCAGAAGAACTCTGCGAACTGAGCTAACCTCAATATGATGACGCTTGTATTTCAATATAGCCTTGCGTTTTGTTCCGCATGTTTTTGTCATAGGCGTCTTGAGTTAAAACTTATGCCCATACCGCACTGTAGGTGGCCAATCACAAGTCTTTTTTCCTTTCTCCAACTAGTGGCTGCTCTCTTCCAGCCCACCTGAAAAAGAATCCCAGCAAATTGGCAAGCCGAAAACACACCAGTGTGAAACACAAAACTAGCATTTCGGTTAAGAAACGAACAATACGAATACGAAACTGGTTTATTTTAACTGCTGCTTGCGATTGCGTCGCTAGTGTGAACTGCAGGCTTAAAAGAAGTGTTGACGGAAACAGCAGGGTTTGTAATAATATGGGAGAGTAACTATATTATCATGCTGTACAATTAACTACGGTCATAATTTTCCAACACACTTACCCGGTGTTTTCCAAAATATCCATAAGTGCTTGATTCCCAATTTGATTAAAATTAAGCCCAGCTTTATTTTTCCTGAAAACCGAGCATATACTACATAGCTTTAGCTGTCTAAACTGAAGTAAAGAAACCCTCAGTCATTAGTCAGTTATGGTGCTTTAAATGTGATAAACTGAAGTACTGTACGAATATTCCAAGTAATTCCTTCTGAACGATAGCCCCAGAAAGGAAATAGTCCCACACGGAGAAAGAAAAACTGATTGGATTCAAACCCAAAATCTGCGGAACAGATCGCCGTTGTTCCACCAGCAAAGCTGGTTGGTAGAATAGTAATAAGCGGCAAAATATAATAAAATATAATTATAAAAAGGCACAGAGTGCTAGTAAACGGCACAAAGTGCTGGTAAACTTGTGGCCCTCGTAACAATTAAGATAAAGTTCACATACAGTATAAGAAGATACAAGGAGTTCATAACTTTTTAAACGTCAATGACTGTTCGACTCTTTCTACATCGTCACTGAGTACTGTCTTTCGTTTCCTAGCAACCATCAGGAGCACCGTCGACGCGTGCGACATCACTGATCAAGAAATCGGTAGAATATCGGCCGCCCTCCTGGAGGTAAGTACGATTGATCAGTACCGAGTTGGTTGTGGAACCCCCAAAGTGTGTTTAGACTTTTTATAATCTTCAGCTTTATACAACAAAATCGATGGATTTAAGCTACTAAGTTAACATGGGCGAAGCCAGACTCCATGTCGTGTACATGAGGGACAGTGGGGAACGAAGACTTTTTTAATCTACATTTTCAGTATAACCAGTCAGTTTTGAACTGCTTTTGAGCAAATCTAACAATCATGATATCAAAATCCTGAAATTGGTGCTTTGAAATAAATTGTTAAAACCCACAATTCAGAATGCCCAAGTTTATATATTTTGGGGGTGCATATCAATAAATAAGTAAGTTAGTTGGTTAGTTGGTTGGTTAGTTAGCAAGTAACTAAGGAACCAAGAAATGCTGAGCTGAACAGATAATTAAGAAAGTTAACCTTAAATCATACAGCCAGAAAACAAATAATTAAGCAACATGATTTACTGAGTGTAAGATCTGTAAACGGTTTTGTTTCATCGATAAAAGAAGACGACCACGCAGGAAATGGGATGACACATTTTGTTATTGTGCCACGGCGATATTCAACAATGGAGTCAGTATACATTGCTTTGGCTTCACAAACAAGAATAAAGCTACGTTTCATGACCACTTTCATCACAAGACAACGTTGCATGACAAATGGGTCATGCAACTTTGTTTCAACTTAAGTAAACGTGCTTGGTGGATAAGAAGTGGAAATGATTTAAAATCACAACTTTTTAGAAAAATTGCTTGTTTGAAAACATTGCTAAAACTGCAATGTACATTTTTTGTGTGTATATTGAAGCCCTTTTTTGGAAAGCACTTTACGACTCGTATACTTGATTTTGGCTGAAATGTCCATCCCTGTACACATTTGCACACATGTATATCATCAAGTAAATTTATCACTTTGTACTAAGTTCAATTTTTCACGTTCCGGCTTTATTTCCATGTTTTGTAAGAAAATTGAAAGTCAATAAAGGAAATATGTAGCTTCATTTGAAAGCGCAGATTGTATGTAAGCATTAGTAATGCAAACATGTATGCTTTGCCTTTTGCAAGCATGCAACAACGAAAATCAACCATGCAAAACTAAAGTAAATCTCATATATTTTAAAAACGCCATTGAGTTTTTAATCATTGCCGTTCTCGTAAGCTTTTATAACTAAAGAATGGGAAAACTAAATCAATGTGTTGGCTGAGGGGATTTAACATAAAACGAACCGTTTTACTTTCAGTTGATTTCTTCCGTGGCAAATGGGCAAGAATGGGCAACAGTGACGTGTCTAAGTTGTGTTATTCACGCATGCGCTGTAGTTTGGGTCTTTGAATGTCATCACTTTGCTACAGCCTACAGGCAAATCCAGCATAACCGCGCCGATCGATCGATTGTGAAAAAAAAACTTTACGATGCCATTTTACGGCTCGTATTCAAAATTTTTTGCAATGTCAATCACGCCTAGACGATAAACTAATATACACAGATTAATTGTTATTGGATTTCTTCCGATTCTCCTGTATGCACCCCATTAATCATTGTGACAAGCAACGACCCGTATTGAATATATAATACCGTGAGAACACGTAGGGATCTACCTTAGGGATGTTAAACATGTTATGTATACATATCTCCCCGGCTTTCGAGATTAATATTTATAAATATCATGAGATGCCAACTAGTTTTGAAAACTGGCATCGCATGTGAAACAAAGTATTTTTTGTCTTGCTCGGTTCCATTCTTTTAGCTAATCACGACACGTTAAAACAGAAAATTCAAAATAATAAATCTGCAAAGTTCTACAGACAGTTGATTACTAATTTTTCCACTATTAAAATTACTGGTAAAAGGAAAGGAATCAATGAAGTAATGATTCCCCGACAGTGTCTGCCACATACTGATACTGATGGTGCGATTTTGTACCGTCCATGGCAAGGGCCAAGGCATTTATTGCTCACAAAGACAAAATTCGAAGTGGAATATAATATTCTGAACTAGAATCAGCGGTAATTTTTAGCTTCATCCAGAAAGCTTATTAAACTGTTCCGTAACGTCGTGATATTGCGATCCTCTCAATGCAATATCAGCGTAACGACCAAGGCCGCAGGTCGATGTTATCAGTTTTGAGACCAATGACACAGTTTTTCACAGTATGGACAGACCAATCCCGAGGTAAATATTTTACTCTTATATTTCGGAAAATCTTCGGAAATGTCCGGAAACCTTCAAAACTTTCAAAAGAACTTTCAGATAGCTTTTTGCGATCTTTTTTTAGTTTTTGAAAATGTTCCTGAAGTCTTTGAAATTATAAAATGTAAAAGAATGCAATTAACCTTTGATTGATTTCTGATAATTTTGCGAAACTTTCGTAACGCCTTGGGAAGATACCGCTGACTGACCACTTTCACAGAACCAATGAAATAGCAGAGCATCCTTTCGTGTATACTATAAAAGTAATAGCTTCGATCAAATTATAGCCTCAAGGACTTAGTGCTTTTTTTAGGCTGCAACTTTTTTTCACTTTCTAGTAGTAATCCATTCTATTTTGTTCGAATTCCTGGAAATGTCAAGGTCTTTCGAACATTTTTTTACTGTATTTTTTTTGATAGTGCAATTTCCTTTTTGTAATTTCGTCCAACCCCAACATTGCAATTATAAAATGGCTGCCCTTAATGTCATAATGAAATGGAGTTAAAAGTATTCCTTCTGAAATCATCTTTACATTGTAGTTTCTGTTTATCATAGAAGACAAAACTAAACTTAATTGTTGATCCAAAACATTTGCCAAAGTAAGAGCCTGTTCGCTCTCGATAGATTTAGACACAATTTTGCTTGATTTGCATTTTTGTTTTGTCGCTACTGAAATTTGCATTGTCTCAAATAACTAAGCCATTTTGCACACTATAAGAATTCCCTCCAAAACATTGAA
Organism: Parazoanthus darwini; assembly: GCA_025403605.1. NCBI lineage: Eukaryota > Metazoa > Cnidaria > Anthozoa > Zoantharia > Parazoanthidae > Parazoanthus > Parazoanthus darwini. The sequence continues at coordinate 4,832 of JAOBYF010016237.1, forward strand.
AAATAATGTTGTGGCGCAGTCTCGCTCACTAACGATTTCACGGTTTTTACACACGTCTTGTTTTTACCCAGTCGCATCATTTAGCAGGCAAACTTTTCGTCTTTTAATTACACACGACACTGCACTGTTTACGTTTATAGAAACCTGAAAATTAAATTAAAATCAACGAAGAATACTCCTGAAATTAAAAACCGAAATGACTATAATGAAACTGAAATTATTTTTGACAAAGTCTGAAATAAATTCATTAAACAAATGGGACAATTTATCGCGTCAGATTTGTATTCGCAGCACCAAACTTCCGCCGATGTTTTTTTTTAAACCAAATATTTAAAGTCGCAAAACTGTCTTACAGAAACTGAGGTAATTTGCTTTTTTAAAATTAAAATTTGTCAGTGAGTCCATAGGGAAATATATATAGCTAGCTGTACTACGATGGAACTTTAATGAGGCAAATCACTGGTTATACTTTTATGTTTTCCTAAGTTTGAAGATCACTAAATCGTAATAGAAGAACAGTGAAGGTACATTTAACAGTCTACTTTCTACAACTAGCCCCTAACTGATTTTGAGTGAAGGTATAATGTATAATCCATTAGCTCTACATAGCCACATCCAGCCATAAGTAGCCCTATATAACCACATCTTTCCATACATAGCCAACCCTTATTTGGGTGCAGCCGTTATTTGACGAGGACGTTTCATCTTTCTTTGTTCTAGTGGGCTCAGCTTTAATACAAGACAAATTTGCATAAAATCTGCGAAAAGTTCGTGTTTTATTTTCGTATTCAACCACACTAACCGCATCGAAGGAGCAGGAACTTATGAAAGAGCCATTGAACTTCTTCTTAACCACACGCTTGATTTACTAATTTTTAAAATGCTTGTAGCGCTGGTTAATTCATCTTCTTCGATGCATGTTCTTGTAGCAAACAGTTCACTCTTCTCTTTTTTTTTATCAGTCAGTTTGTTTTACTCCTTTTTTGCTGTAAAAATGAGATTTTGATTCAAATCAATCTTCATCAGTCGGCATAAAATTGTTTTCACGGACCACACTTGTCATTGAAACTTTCCACCAGTTTGTGTTATGTCCAAGTCCTGTTGTACTTGTAGCCAATACACCGCTTAAATTTGTAATCCGTTTATTTTTCATAATAATCACGGATAAGCCCGTTATTACTGCGTGTCGCTGCTGTTATTAATGTTTTTTAGTTTAATGTTTTGTTAACGCTCGGAGAGCTAATATTTCCCCATGTCTCAACTGACTTGATCTTAAAATGCTCAAATCTTACGTACAAATAATTTTTTTTGTAAAGAGTTGCACTGGGTCTGGCCCCTGGTTTGTTCTAAGCAAGACCTCCTTCTGTTCACCTGAAAACATGAAGGGTGATGAACCAAATGCGATTCGCAATTATAAAAATAACAATATTTCAGATGTATCAACTGTATGATAGCGTTTTTGTAACATGCAACTGTATAAATGTCTTTTTTTGTCATTTGCTTTTTTCCAAAAGTTTAAAATAGCTTTGAGCACTCATTTGATTACCATCCGGAAAACGCCCTGTATAGATGAAGGTGCTAATTCAATAACAAAACAATTAACACAGGTTTTAAGAAATGTTTACAAATCCGGAGCGCTAGGCAGTTTGCCAACGAATTAAGTATTTGTAATGATAAAGCTATTAGCGCTCTACTACAAGACTTGGTCGGCATATTCACATAAACCAGCATAGATCTGTAGATTACTTATCATAAAAACATCTTCAAGGATTGAAAAAAAATCATTTTCAAAATTAATGGTGTCCGTATATGCAATATGTCCAAATATTGGACGCCCTTATGTTATAGAGTTGTGCGATGTCTTGTGCTGTTAATAGCAATTTCTGTCTCATTTTATCTTTAACCTCAGAGATGTTAAAAGTGAAAACCTCTTTCGAAAACTTGCTACACCAAACATATTGGAAGTTTTCTTTACCTAGTAAACTTAATGGGGGTCTGAGTTTAAAATAGTACAACCGCTGATGTCGATGGATGCACGAACCGCGTGGGTGGATCATGTGACATACTGTTTATTGTCTGACGGACAAGTATAGCACAAAGACCGCTTAAGATGCTTAAATAAAGGAGGTTTAAGGTATCAACCACTTCCTTGATATGCAACTGCAACAGAACAGTTGCAAAATGAAAATTAATGTTAGTTGGTGCAAGTAAATATAGTGCAGTGGTTTGATTTGCAGCCATAATTGGGCCCTTAGATAGAAAGTGGTGCTTTGCAGTTAGCACTATAATAGAAAATAGCGCAAGAGAAACTCCATATATCTGACAAAACAAGTCAACGACAAGGCATGAAGAGAGCAGAGCACGTGAAGCCACAAGAGTCCTACATTGCCATGATTTCCAACGCCATTCTCAGCACACCTGAGAAGCGAATGACATTATCCGAGATCAACGAACACCTGATGAAGAACTACGAATGTTTCCGAGGCGAGTATCAAGGCTGGAAGAACTCTGTTCGGCATAATCTCTCCTTTAACAAGTGCTTTGTGAAGATCCTCCGCGATCCGGGTCGTAGTTGGGGCAAGAACAACTACTGGGGGGTTGTGGTGAGTTTGCTACAGGATTACTTGAGGGAGGATGGGAAGTTCAGGAGACGGCGCAAGCGACAAGTGACAAACACTTCGAAAAAACAAAGTCGATCTGGTGAATATGGTTCTGTTAGTGAATCAGGGCGTAACAACCCGGCCAATTTTCAAGGGCATTTCACAGGTTACCCGCAGATTTTGTCCGCTCAGGAGAGGGGCGTGGTTGAAGAATATCGTCCCCTAAATCGGCACATGAGCGCCTTCTCCATCGACAGCATTCTACGGAGCACACAGCAGATGAACAGACAACCGCTGGGTTGTTTGCCGGGTGGATGGATTGAGCTGACGAGTTCTAGTAAGTGATTAGTCTATTCTATTGAACAAGTTGTTTGTTGGCAAGGTTGACATAGTTGTTGAACGTATAAGTGAATGTCTTTGAGGAATTAACAACGAAGATAAACTTTAACGAAGTGCTAAAAACGAAGGAACAAGTTTAAACCTATATTTTATGCAACATAACATTTCTTCAAAGTGCTTTAAGAGCGAAACAGTTAATCTGCAGCCATTTAAAAATTGAATAATTTAAGTTTTTATGTCGGAATGTCGGGCTGTGTTTTCTCACACTGTATATCCACAACTGGTTCCAAAGAAGAACTTTCCAATTAAAATTCCAGAAATGTCTTGTTTAAATATTTCAACAGTTGTCACAGCTGTTGAAATTTTAGTAAAAGTTTTTCGTAGTTTCGTGAGACAGCTTGCATTTTTGCCCAATTTTGGAACTTTTGCTTTTTTTAGTGACTGACATTGATGATGGGGTTAAATGAATTGGAGTGAAAAGAAAAGAAATATTTAGTCATCAACAATGAAGTAGAAAAACACGCCATCAATTTGTTAGACGAGGTTCTCTGATTTTCAGTATTTTTAATAAAGCTAAAGGAAAAACAATGACTAAAAGGCTAAGTCATGGAAAACGTATCAGAATTCTCTCAAAGAGTTAGCTCAATAAAAAAAACCTCTCATGACCTGTTACTCTCCTTGACGCAAGTAAAACTGAGCCGTTACATATACACCTCAAACATATGACCCAATTTCGTATGACTATTATATTTAGAAACAGGATAGTTAAAGATATGTTGTGTTGGCAGTTGATCGTTTCCCTAATAGTCAAGGACATACTCTCTTGTCAAAGGTTAATGGTCAAAAGTCAAACAGGCGAATTAGTAACTGATATTTCTAACCAGCAATATTTTTTATCTTTTTCACAGGAGGTTCGGGTCGCGAGGTCGCACACAACAACGTCTGCCATTACTGGTCGCCCCACCCGCTAGCTTTCTACTGAACGGTTACTTAACACGAAGATGAAGACTTATTTATTTCAAAAATGAAGAACATTTTTTGGCCTAGTTAAAAGGACAAGTAACAGCCAGACATGGTAACTACGATGTGTCGCGCATTATATGCCGGCATGAACAAAAAATGTAGCTAGTCTTTTTGTCTAAATTGTGATTAAATTTTGTGAGCTTTCATTTTGTTTTATATAGTTTACGAATTGTTGGCACTCGATTGCTTTGTCTTTTAAAAGACGCCCTGAGATCGAAATGTTAACATTCAGGATCAATGGCTTTTTTGTTTAAAAATTTTAAAGGCTATAAAAGTTTAAAAGTTTCTTTACACCAAACTGAAGATGGCTTTTATGTCGAAGAAATTTGGTGTAAAGAGCTTTTAAAATTTATAGCCCTAAAAATTTTTAAACATTTTATCTTAATTAAAGCGAACTTATGTTAAATAAATGGCTTTTTTGTGGTCACTGACATGATTAACGCATTCAAAGACCTTCATGTACTTCTGCCTTAGTTTCTTTATAATTAGAGTCAGTATTATGCATTGACTGATCTACAAGAACTTTCAGTTCGGAGTAGAAAACGTAGTAGTGCTCGTCGTGTCCAGAACTAGAATATTTATCGAAAAAACGCCTTCGTGTCTCGAATTCCGCCCGGTGCCATAGGATGTGATATCTGTACGCTGCCAGCTACCGACAGATGCTAAAAAAGAAAACTTCCATTACAAATACGTGACGAGCTAAAACTTACAACACGAACAGAAATTTGTCTTAAGATGTTTATGAAAAAGTTTTCTTTTTTTAGTAAACTGCCCTTAGTGTAAAAAAAACCGAAACGAAGACGTACGACGAATTTCCAGAAAAGAATTGCAAGCTTGTAGCTTACTGTATCGTTGTTCAGGAACATCTTCTCAAATAATTATCAAGATATTTAAATATGTTACATTTTGAAAAGGTTAATTTAACGTTTTTCATAAGTTATGCACAAGACCTGTTGCTTTCAGTTTTATTTTTGGCAATAGTGACGACACTAGCTTTGTGCCTGTGGCCTTGGCGGTGATATAATATTGTTAAGCAGTATCGTAAGAATTTCTCACTACGAGCAAAACTGTATTGATGTTTAGTGCATTTGCATGCAATGCCGTGTCAAACACGACCCGAAACTTGTATAAATCGTCCAAACAGCGACCTCCAGTAAACTTTTAATTAAATACTTCCGACAAGTGTTATGATGATTAAAATTGCATTCGTTTTAAATTCATGCGTAAATTGGAAACATATGCTTAACGGAAAAAAAACAAGAGAGAGAGAGAGAGAGAGAGAGAGAGAGAGAGAGATGCAAGTAGGTATACGTAAAATGGAGCCCCGAGAATGAGACAACGAAGTTGTCTTCTTATTCAAAATAGAATATAGACTTGGCCTAATAAAGAGTTGCCTTATAAACGAACAGTGTACTGTTTGTTGTAGTCTCTGTTTTGGTCATTAGACATTATTACATTCCTTTTTAGCCAGTCGATGATAATCACAACTTGGCAAGAATGGGTTCCACCACTTTATTTTTTTCGCCTTTATAATAGATCTGAAACGTTCATAAAACATTGATTGGCAGTTTAAGGTTTTAGAGTTTCAGTCTTCCGCTCCAAATGATCAATCTATGATTTATTACTGACAACTTGCCTCAAGAATGAACGAACTACTGACCTTTCACTTTGTTTGCATAAACTCGGCGAGAAAAAGATGGATGGCTTTTTAACAACCACTTGCATGCGTATAACAAATTAATATCACACTTGTAAATACGCATGCGCGTTACGAATTCAAATTAGTAAAAAAAAGGAGGCCAAGTTCTCCATTTTCTTAAAACAATCGGTTATATTCACTTGACAGCCTACTGCCTGGTGTAACGGGCTCAATAGATGGACTATATTGGAACTGTTTCTATTAAATCACACATTAAAAGATCCTTATTTCTTAACGTTGGTATTACACTAGTCCATCTTCTCCGTCCATTAATTTGCAAAGAATACGATCTGCTGAAACTCTTAACGAAATAAGCAGAGATTCCACGTTTCCTCTTTACCGCCGTAGGCATTTTAGGACTTACCTTGCTGAATTTTTTTCTGCCTGCTGATTTGGCTTTGGGAAAATGTCTGAAAAGTTTTTCTTTTCGTTTTTAGTAAAAACGAAGTGACTATGTTTCTGCGCACTCGCTTTCCAGCCTCGTCTTTTTAATAATCTCGCAACGGAATAGAACTGCTCCTTGATAAATTTCACATCTGTTTTTTCTCACGGTAGAATCACGGCTCTCTGTATAGCAATGATTAATTTTGGGAACGACAGAAGAGGAATTCCTGTTTAGATGTATCCCCTAAACAGGGTTTATTCAGGAAATTAGAAATTCGTTTGTATTGACAAACAGTTTCTGTTTGGACGAGTTCTCGATGTTTAGTACATGTATTCTCGTAAATATACATGGAAAATGAGCTGAGCGGAGTGCATTGTTTAATGGCGACTGAACAGATTAGAGTGCAACCTTACAATGTTAATGAACGGAGTGGAGTGCAATATATATGTTATTACGCTTGATTTATCTAGCTCAGTCTGCGAGCAAATATCTCTCATATCGCCATGAAGAACGAGATGAAAGAGATACTCGTTCTCCGCGAGATCTCTGCTCGCAGGGTAACTTCAGTTTTGCAACTTGGAGATTTTCAAAAATCACGAAACTACTACATCACGAAAATTCAATTAGTTAAAGTTAATTCTGATTAGAGACTTAATCGATCTGCAGGCGTTCTACATGTTCAGGACTGATATCCTTATCTTCTTTTTCTGCGTTCATTTTACATAAATTAAAACGCAATAGTAAATAATATGAATAGTACAGCGTGGCAAGTTTAAAACCGGTTGGTTCTCGATATACAAACGTGATAGTAAGGAAATAGCGGGAGAACGGAGTGATCAGTGACTTGGCCTGTAAACTCTCAAAATGCCTTTGACCAAATGCATCCACCTGGGATCTAGTTTCGGGATTTGGTACTTAATGCACTTTTTTTTTATTAAGAACCAGTAAAACTTTGCTCATGCTCAATGTTTTTATTTTTTTCGGCAATTTCGGCCTCAAAATGTTCTTATTTTGTTCTTAACGGAGCCCTATGTTTTCCGTAGTGAGTTGAACTCGCCTAAAATTCGCAAAGGTGCTTTTGTGCACTGTTTCACAAGACATGTGAAGTGCTTTTTGCAAGACAAACTTTTTTGAATACCATGGGTGCGTTCTCGGAGAGCTGAGTACTGTAGGACTACTGCAGCTGAACATTGTACACTTGCATAAATGTTTGATTCGGCCTCAGTTTGTTCTTATTTTCGGACAACTCAGCCTCAGTAATCTTATTGAAATTGTTCTTAATTAAAAAAAGTTCCTGGTTATGCGTGGGTATATTTGATTTGTGAGTGTTACGGTTGGGGTCAGTCACTCAGTGTTACTTTTGTTTTGTAGAAAAGGGACGGAGAAGGAACTTTTCATATACACGAAGACAATACAGTTTTGGCTATCAGCAGCGACTTGAGTGGTTATTGTTCGGTCTTCGAGGTCCCAGGTTCAAGACTAATCACGCTTACTTTTTCTTGAAATTTTTCATAAGTATAAGGGCAGTAAGAAGGACGTAACTGAGAAGTCAGCTCCAGTTCTTCCTCTCACTTTTTCTCCTCGCTTTTTCCCTCGACGCGCGAAGTCTCGCCCATCGAAGGGACTGAGAACGAACAGCCTTGAGCCGCGCCAGCGATCATTCAACGCTGAACGCGGGAAAACAAGATGGCGGAATTAGAACAGATTTTACAGAAGTTACTAGTACCAGACAACACTGTTATCCAGCAGGTATGGCTAATTGTTTGATCGTGTCCTTCATGGATTTTAATATAATTGAAACGAGGGCTGGTTTTTCTTTACCAATAGGCGACAGCCGAGCTGCGAGAGGCGTTTAAGAACCCAGCGGTTGTGCCCGCTTTGCTACAGGTGTTGACAAACTCAGAAAATCCTCAAGTGAGTACAATAAATTTCGTTTGATTGATTGTGCAATTCTTTGGTATTTTAAAGCTCTGCTAGTAAGGCTGTTGTTTTTCTAACAGAATAAGGAAACAATTCTTGTTAAACATGATCAAAAGTATAAATAACATTGTTTTAAGATGTAAACATCTGCAGTCCTGTCGTCAGTGAGCACGTGGTCACTGCTCAGAGAGATGATTTAGGGTTATGATGTGTTTTTGCATCTTCCATTCGATTTGTGATTTTGCTGTCTCAAGTGGTGTGCAGTCGAGATTTCAATTTCGAAAATCATACACAAGATAACACTTTAATATTACGTTTTACAAATTATAAATATTAGCGCTAGAAATTTATAGAACGACGTTTCGACGTCTTCGTGACATTATTTACGTTTTTACTTGCACTCCGTCACACAAGACGATTATTTGCAAGGGATAAGTGACCTTAAGCAGCTAGGACGGGAACGTCAACGAAGACGGCTGCTGAAATTTTAACTTCCCGTTTT
>JAOBYF010016348.1:0-13298 GCA_025403605.1 Parazoanthus darwini
AACCCTGTAATATACCTCTTACTGGCCGAGTGCGAGGTCCGTATGGCAAGTTATGGACCTAGTTTTTTCCTGGCTTCCTTTTATGCCCCAAGCGCGAAGCGCGCGGGCCATGAAAACAAGGAAGGAAAAAACAAGGATCCATAACTTGCCGTTACGGACCGAGCAAACGAGGTTAATAAGATGTTTATTACATGACTTTGTTGATTATTTGAAGAAAGTGAGCCGCTCCAGAACTAGAGGTCCGTACGGCTACTTATGGACCTGAAATTGACCAATGACAGCACGCGAAATCAATCAGCCATATAATAAAGTAACCTATAAATCTTTTAATGACTAGGAACAAGCAGCGAAGAAGGAGTTGGAATCTGTTGGGCAATCTGCGAAAAGCTCCTAGCGACTAAGGTTTGTACAATTCCTCTTCGTACTATTACCGCAATATACAGTGTATAGTTTATGAAATGATATTGCTATGCAAAATTGGGACAGTTTGGAGAAATTCCATGACCCTATAATCTTGTGGAACGAGTGGAAAAGAATAATTCTCTCGTGTGCAGACAAACACGCTGCGCTAAGAACAAAGCGAGTTCGCGGAACTCAGGTCTCCGTGGATTAACTCTGCCGTAAAAAAGCTTATGCACGAGAGGGACATTCTAAAAATTAAACGGCTGGGGGCTTTTAATTGAACTGCTCCCCCAAGATTTTCCATAAAAAGACATTCATTTAACTAAAATCCTAACCTAAATATACTATTTGCACGTGACAAAAATTAGATTAGTACCCGAATAGTGGTTGTTTATAGCTTGTAAGTTGTCAATCTACTTAATGCGAATGGGTTTTTGAGCATGTGCAAAACCCCAATAGAACCCTGTTAACTTCCCTGCGGATGGCTTATGGTCTTGAAAGAAAACTTGAACTTTGATTTATTTTTGGTGAAATGGTCAAAAAGTATTCAAATTCTTTGATCTGAAATTCCAGGCTTTTACGTTTTTTGCGACACATTTCCTCGAACTGGCCACAATGGATGGACTGTATCCAAACATTGAGAAGTAAGTCGACTCCATTCGGAAGTAGATGCCTAGCTTGTTGTCCTTACTGCATAAAGTAAACGTTTCTGGACTATTTGATACATGATCTGTTTGTACCAGTGATTATTTGCAACTTATTAACCGCTAATTTTATTTTCTGTTTCAGCTTGCACTTCGAAATTCAGGTGAGGAGGCGGACAGTTGTGCTACAAGTCTTATCTAAGATAATGCTAAGGACAAAACTAAGTAGAAATCCTGTTACAATCCTCAATTTTAAGCGCCAGCAGATTTATCTGTACAATTCTTTAATGTGAGCACACTTTAAAAGAAGAAAAAGATCAACACTGTGAAGCTAAGCCGATAACTATAAATACAACTCAATTAAAGTTGGTAAACTTGATGCTCATTTTACGATGAACCCAATCAAAGCAAGTAAAGAAGGGATTGTGACTACTCTTCTTTCCAAAAACCCAATATAACAAGTAAGCTAACAACAACCCCCGATGGTCGGAACATTGTGTTCAATTCCTTTAGAATTTTATGCAACAATTTTCAATAATAAACAGTTTTAAGGGTCTCCAGTTTTGGTCCTTCCGACAAGTAACCGGGTATTTTCTTTACAAGGACTGAAGCAAAGCCTGAACATCGTAATTCCTTTGTTGTACTGCCGGGTTTTCATGGACTGACTAGATTGTCATTTTGTTCCTCTCAACCACGTTTACCTACGTTTCAGAATATTAGGGTTTTTTTATATGTAATTCATCTTCAACAAATTACTATCGACGGCATGCTTGAACTTAAATACAACAAAAGAAAACTACGTTCTTTTGATAGCTCGATCTACGAACAAATACTCGAATCGTAATATCTAACTGTAGTCTTTCATTTTCACACAGTATTTCAGTTAAAATTTACTTTACAGTCGGTTCACGCTGTGTACAAACTTTCTAATCTTAATTCTAGATTACTTGACAACGTCTTTGCACAAGTAAGATCTAATTTTGTTGAGCAAATTTGGGGTTTAATTGAAACTTGTAAATGGAGTCCCGACGATTTACCATGGCTGGAAGGGTTCACCTTTCTGGAACGGCTCGTAATTAGTTGAAGTACTGCCTGTCGGATTTCTCTAATTCGCCAGTAATATAACATTGGGTTAAGAATTGAATTGAAGAACATTATGGTATCTACGACAGTCCAAGCGGAGCGCTCCACAACTGTCCGTCCGCCACAGACTACAATCAGAGCAAGGACGATATATGGAAGATAGCACAGCAGAACGAGGCTTACGATGTACAACATTGTGTTTAAGGATCGCTTGTATCGCAAAACGTTCAGGAGATCCCCACTACCTTGCTCGTGGAACTGGTTTTGTACGCGTAAGTGATGATTTCTCAGTGTGTGATACGTTTTCAAGTACGATGATATCATTATGACAAGACAGACGATGTAAACTACCGCGCCTATTCCAAGAAATACAGGAACGTTGTACAAGAACAGTCTTGAGGAAGCTAGAAAACCTCCGAGCAACCACATAGCCGCTGCTATTACAGTCACTAGTTTCCTGGTCATAATAGTTTTATATCTCAGCCCCAGATGCATTGCTAGTACGCGGTCGATGCTGATGGCAGTGAGAGTAAGGAGACACACCTTAGCCAGCCAGTTTGCCAGCACACGGGAGATGATCCATGTTGGACAGAAGATTGTAAAGTAGTTCTTCACTTCTGCGATCCTTGATACCACATGAAGTGGTTGTGCTAGCGATCCTGTGATGAAGTCTGTTAACGCCAGGCTGCAGATGAATATATTTGAAGGGGTGTGAAGTGCTGGTGTACGAAGAATCGAAGCAATATATAAAGACAACATTCACAAATGCTACCGGTAAACACGTCACAGAGTTCACAACGATGTTTCCGATGTAAAACGGATAACCATTCTTTACAACTTTTTCTAATAGAGCCTCATGCTTGTGAGAACAGAGACTCTGATCTGTATCGTTGGACATAATGTCTTCTTTCTGTTATCACTATTAAGAGATACTAGAGGCTTTCTCTTAATTTTACTTATTTTATAGTATTCCTTCAATGATTGTCATGTGGCGATTGCACAAACGATTCCAGACTACTGCTGGCACCAAAAATGTAGTAGCAGGTTTTGTCCTGTTCGTTAATTGACTAAAAACGGTATTCGGATTTTATCTGCACAGCTGCATGTACACAACACTTTTGTAGCAAGTGAGACTCGCTGGAGCCCAGTTTCATTAGCGTCGGGCGTTAGTTGTTGAAACTTCTTTTAGTTTGAATTGAGAGTACTGGGTCATCATTTTTATATTCGTATCAATGTATTATTTTAATAATACATTTATACGAATATAAAAGGTGTGCTTCTCACTTAGCATCGGCTCTTATAAAAATTACAGTCAGTATACTATAAGGTATACAATAACTTACAAGAGATGCTAAACATGTTTAAGAATAGCGCAAAAAATTTAGTAACTGACAGCAATATATCACAATACATATATCATATACATAATGCAGTGCTCGTGCTACTCCTTGAATACTCCTGGAACTTAATTTCAGTTTTCAAGGGCGCTTGAAAAGTCCTTGAAAATATGAATTTCTGCTAAAACTTCTTGAAAAACTCCTTCAAGTCATACTGTCAGGAAATGATAGCAACTTGTTGGAAACAATTATCTGAAAATTGCGTAAACAGATTATTTCATACAAAACATTGTGCACAGAATTTTTTCTTGTTTTCTTTCCGCTTGCACTATCGCTCTTTCTCCTCTCCGTATCAATTTTCTTTGCTTTCTGGCTGAAAGTGTGCGCATTGTAGTCCGGGATTGCTTGCTCCTTGACACGTGCTGTTGTCTAGTCGATTGGCGGCCGTTTTGTTTGAGTGAATGTGTTATGACCTAAAAAGGAAGATGCATGCTGTTTAAATTCATATTAAAAACTGCAATCCAACCTTAAGTATGAATGAGAATGCCTGCTGGAGGTAAACGTGTATTCAGTTACAAGCATGCAGCATAATGCAAACTCTGCGCAGAAAGTTCAGTGTGGCAAACATGGGAAAATTGGCAATGAAGTCCCAAATGGAAGGCACCCAGCACAAAAAAAAACTAAAGGAAGGCACAGTAACAGTTCTTATTACTACAAGCCTCGTCACTGTTCAAGGGTGAGCGTAGTTCTACCTCCGTGATCACGAATAGCCTTGCAAACATTGAAGGCGATCGACATGGTAGGCCCATTCATTCAACGCACGATTTGTGAACTTTGTCAAAAAAGTAGCGGATGCAGATATTTTGTTGGCTCTAAAGTGCATCGAATCCCATTTCTCAGGGCTTTCAAATGTTGGAGTAAACGAGCTGTTCAAAACGATGCTCAGTGACAGTGAAATTGCTGCTAGTTACTCGATGTCCGAGTCAAAATTCAGATATCTAACAACTTTTGAACTTTGTTCACATTTTTAAAGAAGCTGTTACATTACTTTCAGAAAAATCGGACGAGTTTAACTTCGGACAACAATAGGATCCGAAAATATAACCGTCCGAAAACTTTAAGCGTCCGAAATTTTAAGCGTTCGAAATTTTTACCGCGTGATGTAAAGTATGCTCAGTTCTTTCTTTGGATTACTTACTACACAATAAGGACAACTATAAGTAACATCGATTTCTTAAAAAAATTAAACGGTTTAGTAAAAGCACTATCTTGCATGCTTTAGAACACCATCGATCAAATACAGTGATGCAGTATGTCAATCATCTTCATCGTCGATTCAAACTACTGCGTCTGTGATGTCATCCTCTTCAGTTTCGTCTTCAAAGTTTGTTCCTTGATATTCAATCTCTGCTGATGGTTGCGCGCCAATTTCTTCATAATCAAGTTCAATGTTTCTTTTTAAATTAGTTATTTAAGGCGAGAAAGAATAAGCCTCTTACTTACATCGAGCTTGAATTTAGCTTAAGGATTATTTCAGGTCCACCCTTTGCTAGTGGCGATTGTCTGTATTTTTCAAACGCAACTTTATCATCGGCGCTGCCCTCATGTTGCAGAAAAAAGTATACAAATCGTGAAATTTCTCCCGGAGCATAGCCGACGACAGCTACAAATTTTGATCTGCTCTTCAACATCCAAGCTACTGTATACTGATCAACAAGAAGTGCTTCTGCATCCTCATCTCTCTGATCAAATAACTTTTGGCCTTTCTTTGGGTTTGACCACACAGTCAACATTTTTATGACAGAGTCCGAAATTTTACCGAAATACAGAACATCTAGTCCAAAAAATAACCTTCCGAAATAAAACGTCCGAAATTTTTGCGTCCGGATTTTTTTGCAGGTAATGATTATGCTTTGCAGCTGTCTCCAGCACACACTCAGTGATATATGACGAGGCCTTGAATAAAAAGCTACAAAGAAAATAGTTGCCGGGGTGTTTACGTGAGATACTGGTCAAATAGCAAGTGTAGAGGTGAGTCACGCAATCACGAATTAAGTGCAGGTGCTACATCAAGAGCACTCCTTGAAAACATCGGTCTGACTCCTTGAATACTCCTGGAGTTTCGTACTCATAGAGCAGCACGAACCTTGTTAATGGTAAAAAGAACTAGTGGTGTCCAATCCGGTCTATAACAAAATTGGACGACCGCGAAGCGGGAGTCCGATTTGTTTATCACAAATATGATTACAGACAGAATTGGACGACACGAAGTCCTATTACAAATTTATCATAACGATTACCAATTCCGGAAAAAAAAGAAATTACGCAGAAATCCCTTGAAGAAACTAGGTAACAGTGCATTATTCAGTCTGGAAAAAGCTGTTACCAGTACTTACGTTCGTTTGCAAAGTCTCGCAATTCCATGCCAATCTTCCATGCCAAACTGTTTTGAGTAAGACTGACTTCTACTCAAATAAACGAGATTATTGACAGGGGAAAAATCCTTCATTTTGCTTGCTTCTGAGAGGTGAGTTATTGTCTTGATGATTATTTACTTACTTGTGATTAGCTCATGAGCCAAAATGTCAGATTGCGATTGGTTCGATCAGGTGTCCGATAACATGTTTGTAATCGGATAGAACACGATAACAAGCTCAGTGTAATCGAACTGACAGACAAATTAACGAATAATAGCCGGGAGATTAATAGACCAATCAGATTTGAGAAAATTGTAATTTTTATGACAAATTTATCTCATAAATATAGGCGCATGTTTGAAAGAGCTTGATAAGATTTCTACTATAGGATGCCGGATGATATACAGAAACATATGTTCTAATTTAAAGGTCCCTTTCAAATAGTTCAGCTAGCACCAGCACCTGCACAATGTTTCTGAATAAGTCAATAAAAACGGCACGTTCTCCTGTAGTCAGGCTGCTCTATCTTTGATTGTGACTACTCTTCTTTCCAAAAACCCAATATAACAAGTAAGCTAACAACAACCCCCGATGGTCGGAACATTGTGTTCAATTCCTTTAGAATTTTATGCAACAATTTTCAATAATAAACAGTTTTAAGGGTCTCCAGTTTTGGTCCTTCCGACAAGTAACCGGGTATTTTCTTTACAAGGACTGAAGCAAAGCCTGAACATCGTAATTCCTTTGTTGTACTGCCGGGTTTTCATGGACTGACTAGATTGTCATTTTGTTCCTCTCAACCACGTTTACCTACGTTTCAGAATATTAGGGTTTTTTTATATGTAATTCATCTTCAACAAATTACTATCGACGGCATGCTTGAACTTAAATACAACAAAAGAAAACTACGTTCTTTTGATAGCTCGATCTACGAACAAATACTCGAATCGTAATATCTAACTGTAGTCTTTCATTTTCACACAGTATTTCAGTTAAAATTTACTTTACAGTCGGTTCACGCTGTGTACAAACTTTCTAATCTTAATTCTAGATTACTTGACAACGTCTTTGCACAAGTAAGATCTAATTTTGTTGAGCAAATTTGGGGTTTAATTGAAACTTGTAAATGGAGTCCCGACGATTTACCATGGCTGGAAGGGTTCACCTTTCTGGAACGGCTCGTAATTAGTTGAAGTACTGCCTGTCGGATTTCTCTAATTCGCCAGTAATATAACATTGGGTTAAGAATTGAATTGAAGAACATTATGGTATCTACGACAGTCCAAGCGGAGCGCTCCACAACTGTCCGTCCGCCACAGACTACAATCAGAGCAAGGACGATATATGGAAGATAGCACAGCAGAACGAGGCTTACGATGTACAACATTGTGTTTAAGGATCGCTTGTATCGCAAAACGTTCAGGAGATCCCCACTACCTTGCTCGTGGAACTGGTTTTGTACGCGTAAGTGATGATTTCTCAGTGTGTGATACGTTTTCAAGTACGATGATATCATTATGACAAGACAGACGATGTAAACTACCGCGCCTATTCCAAGAAATACAGGAACGTTGTACAAGAACAGTCTTGAGGAAGCTAGAAAACCTCCGAGCAACCACATAGCCGCTGCTATTACAGTCACTAGTTTCCTGGTCATAATAGTTTTATATCTCAGCCCCAGATGCATTGCTAGTACGCGGTCGATGCTGATGGCAGTGAGAGTAAGGAGACACACCTTAGCCAGCCAGTTTGCCAGCACACGGGAGATGATCCATGTTGGACAGAAGATTGTAAAGTAGTTCTTCACTTCTGCGATCCTTGATACCACATGAAGTGGTTGTGCTAGCGATCCTGTGATGAAGTCTGTTAACGCCAGGCTGCAGATGAATATATTTGAAGGGGTGTGAAGTGCTGGTGTACGAAGAATCGAAGCAATAAAGACTCCATTCACAAATGCTACCGGTAAACACGTCACAGAGTTCACAACGATGTTTCCGATGTAAAATGGATAACCATTCTTTACAACGTCTTCTAAAAGAGCCTCATGCTTGTGAGAACAGAGACTCTGATCTGTATCGTTGGACATGTCTTTCTTTCTATTATTACTATTAAAGAGATACTGGAGGCTTTCTCTTAATTTTACTTATTTTATAGTACTCGTTCAGTGATTGCCATGTGGCGATTGCAGAAACGATTCCAGACTACTGCTGGCACTAAAAAAGTAGTAGCAGGGTTTTTTCCTGTTCGTTAATTGACTAAAAACGGTATTCGGATTTTATCTGTACAGCTGCATTGCGTGGTCTTACAGAAATATATTGTTGATACTTGATATCATGTTGTGTTCCCTGTATTTGTTAATAACATCGCACTTAGAAACTCGCATACATTTCCAGAATGTTCTTTTTTTCGGAAAAAGTTTTCAAATCTAACTTCTGTGGAAATTTTCTGCGATCGCACTTCCAGAAATGTTTCAATCTAGACAAATAAATTATCCTCACACCCTCTACACTGTCGAAGGGTTAATGCTTGTTCTGAGCTTGATTTTGTACTAAATTCCCCTCGCTCGATGTTGAACATAAAGGAGAAGGTAATCTCTTGGTGGCTACAATCGGTTCTATCGGTGGGATGAAACTCCCTTGCCAATAGGGAAAGCTTGTATTGGTTTGGTAGGTTAGCTTGAGATTGATTGAAACAGTTCAAATTATTATAATTGTAATCTTGACCGTCCAGGATACCCGTTGTGAAAAAGTGTGTTGGTTTCCCTTCAAATGACAAGTGATGACCGCGGACTAATGTTTTCGGCCACCTTTTCCCGGAATTTTCATGCTCTATTCCCACAGCAAGACTCTTTTTATGTTTTTCCGTCTGGAAAAGTTTTTCAGGCAAAAGCGTACCTTTTACGTGATATCCGTCAAATGCCTCGCAAGAATAGAAGATTGTCTTAAACTAAATGGTACACCCAGTTTTATTCACGGTATTGTGTTGACATAGCATTGACGGCTTAGTGTTAATTAGTTATATGTATAAATATTCAGTTTACTTATTGCAATTGCATATCGTTGACAATTCTATTTACTTCGTTTAAGAATATTCCTGCATGGTACAATTATACTTTAACTACGGAGAAGTTGTATAGGCCATTAATTATCAACTAAGAAGAAACAAGTGGAATCGGGCCCAGGCATTTTTCTTGAAAGACTTATTCACTTCCTTATCTTTATAGCGAAAATCATGTCAGTCATATTTATTGTTCTATGTCAATCTCGTTAAAATATAAAACTTGCAAACATGTAAAAGGTCCACAGAAATAAAAAAAAACCTATTAAACACGAAAACAAGAAAAAACAATCTAAGAAAGAACAACGTTGGCGATCATTATGCATAGAATAGTGACTGGATAACACTGGAAGAAATATAATCGCAATTTTATGATACTAATTTCTGTTTGTGACATTTGTCTCCAATATCTGTGTAAAGTTTACAAGTTTTGTTGGTTTAGGAGATGAAAATCGGTTAAGAGTTACAAAATGCACAACTTGCTTGAAAAAGTTAAAAGAGAAGGTAATTAATCTGTTTACGATTTCAGGCTTTCAAACATATCCGAAAGAGATAGAAAAAACCGATGACGCTGTATTATATCCGGAAGGTAATGGTAAGATGAATGATTTTGCATTTTGATCAGAAAATCAAATGAAAGTTTTAATTTTATCCGGCGGTACATTCGTAAAAAGTCTATACTGATTTGAGCTTCGCTGAAGAGTTTAGTCAGCTGAAACTACTATAATGCCAGGAACATGAGATGCTTTTCGTGATATATAATATATATTCCCTTTTGTATCGTTTTTCAAAAAACTCAGTTTGAAACAAGTTCAATGTGGCAATTTAATGTATTGCTGTTGCTGGGCCGCTTGAAAATATGACCTGATAACATGTTAAGGACGTGACCGAGTCTAATGTAGCAAGTTGGGAAAGATGGCAGAAATTCATTAACTCTTTGCAAATGATCGAGTTTGTCAGCCTTATACTGACGAGTGACATGTCTAGGGCAAATTTGTTATTAAAACAAGCTTTATTGTCGGAAACCCATACTTAATTGTGTATACGCATTTAGCCTTCCGACCTACTAAAGATGTAGTAGCTATTTTTAAAACTGTATATCTAATCCTTTTCTTGGCTCTCCGTGTGTACAGTTACTTTCTTTTTCAGATTGCTGTTTTCTAACACAAGCGAAAAATTTTGCGTCACTCAAATGGGCAAAAGCAACGAGGCAGGTGTTTTTGCTTTTTAAAATTTTGTTGACACAATTAGTTCCGTGTGTTTGCATCTGTACATACAACCACACTTCCCATTTGTCCTGTTTGAAGAAAATATTTAACTCTCTGTCAAAGAAACCAAACTTAAAAAATGGAAAAGGCTGTTTTTATTGAGGCCTTGTATCTATCTGAAAACAGTTATATAAGCAAGCTATGGGGGGAGTACTTGTAAGCCAATTACCTATTAAGATTAACTCTAAGATTCTAAAGTCTTCGTTTTATGGATCCGTAGCACAGAAGGTGGAGACATTAATCGACGGATGAAACTGAATGTCGCTGCATTGTTGCTGAACTCTACAGCCGTTTGAAAAAACAACAACAGCCAGTTGGTTTAATGAGTCAAACATCTGTTGCTGAGCTGAGCGGAAGAGAATTGTCAAGACAAATCCTCGAGACGGCGAACGCTAAGCCTACACATGCACGATAAATTATGAACAACATTACAAGCTTAAATCTGTGCCCACATAAGTATGAAGCTCTTCTGCAAAACGTTGTCAGCAAAGGTTATGCATTTTACATAGCAAACATTGTTGTTAATTCTATAACTTGCGTTCCCGCAGCGATCATAAATGCGCTGGTTATCGGGGCGATATACCGAACGCAAGGACTCCAGTCTCCATCCAATATTTTAATATGCAGCCTGGCCATTACTGATTTCATCACCGGATCGCTAGCGCAACCGCTTCATGTGATATCAAGGATTGCAGAAGTGAAGAACTGTTTTAAAATCTTCTGTTCAACGTGGATCATCTCCCGGGTGTTGGCAAACTGGCTGGCTAAGGCGTGTCTCCTTACGCTCACTGCCATCAGCATCGACCGCGTACTAGCTGTGCATCTGGGGCTGAGATATAAAACTGTTATGACCAGAAAATTTGTGGTTTTACTGGCCGCATTTTTGTGGCTATTTGGAGGTCTTCTCGCAAGTGTAAGATTGTTTTCACCCGACGTTCTGGTATTTCTAGGAGTCGGCGCTGCAACCTATGTTATTTGTCTGGCAGGGCTGGTTGTGTCCTACTGGAGGACATATTCAACCCTAAAACGACATCAGTTACAAATGAGTAGACGTATTCAAACTAACAACGACCCACTGAACGTTTTGCGATATAAGCGATCTTTAAACACAATGTTGTACATTGTTGGCCTCGTTCTGTTTTGTTACCTTCCATACATTGCCCTCGCTCTTACTGTAGTCTGTGGCGGACGGACAATGGTCGAGCGCACAGCTTGGACTGTCGTAGACACCATAATGTTTTTCAATTCTCTTCTGAATCCCATCATGTACTGTTGGCGAATAAGAGAAATCCGCCGAGCAGTTCATCATTTCATTCTTGTTCTCATCTCAAAAAGCTGCAGCAAGACGTCCAGGCGAAAAGTTGAAATTACGATTTGTTATATAAATCCGACGGATCAAGGCACCAGTGAGGCGGATCCGGGAAGCAATGAAAGAATTGCAACCACGCATAAACCTAAAGAAACTTTTGAGTCTAATAAGTTACTGAGTCCTAAGAGAGTTTTAAAACTCCGTATTCACCCCTTCTCCTCTCATTTGCACTCGTCCCCAATCCCCTCGTCTCCTTCCTCCTCCCACTCATCCTTAGCGCTTTCAACTGCTCCAACCTAGCTCCGCCCTCTTATTTCCCTTCACTTATCCCAAAACCTTCTGCGGGCCCTTTCCACTTATCAACAGCTCTTTCCCATTCGTCTCCAAAACTGTAATTCACAAGTCATGTTTTACGTAATATATAAAAGGGAGCCTTGCTCCCTTTTCGGTTCAGCCAAAAATTTCGAAATTTATAAACTGCTGTTAGTGTTATAAAATCAACCAAGCCAATTGTTACCGATACATGCAACATACGAAAAGTGTTGTAAATTCCAATTTATTAAACTAAATATTGTAACATGCTAACTTGAATTATAAAGTCCACCTCACGACTCTCACAATTCCGTGTGCGAGGTTAACAAGTTTGGCACACTCTTTTTTGATAGAATCAGGAATATATCGTCAAATAAAAACCTTATATCTAGCTGAGATGTTCTAACAAGAAAGCCCAGAGGTAAAATCTCTTGCTACCAACCAGGAGGTCCCATATTCAATCCCAGTTCTGGTCGAGGGCTCACCTTTGTGCTACCTTTTTTTGCCCCACCGTCCGTGTACAGGGACGTTATCTCGTTGCCTAGTCTCTCGACGTTCTATTGGGGGACATAACCCTTGAACGTTTAGGCTTTTTGAAGAAACGTCAACGTTTATGATGGGGTTGGGGTCATTTGATCCCCCCCAGAGGATTTTCGAAATGGTTAGAGATAAAAGCCGGCCATTTGGCATGCTTGCAGTTTTGGTCTTTCTAATTACTTTTCATGACAACAATAAAGTTTTTATTAAGAACTGTTGCTGAGGCAACAGCCGTTGGACGACATCTATCTATATCATCTTGCTTGGCCGCCTTCTTGGATTTTTCGAATGTTTCATTTTTAACAAATTTGCAGCAAATGTTCTTGAAATAAATAGAAAACATGTATTTATAGGCTCAAATAGGAAGATATTAAAAAATATGAAAAAATTTAAAATATAACGAATTTTGTAAAACGTTTTCCATTTTGTGACTCAACTTTAATTTGCCTAATTAATTTTGCATAAGTTATAAGTGACGCCGTCATCCAGTTAACCTCAAAAGATGTGTTCTTAATTGGACTACAGGTACTGCAAGTTTGATTACAATTGTTGCAAAGCAGCAACGGTGCGGCCAGATTTCCGCATTCCGGAAAGTGCATTTCGATCCGGTGTTACTATTGAGATGAAGTTTTAGAAGGTATCAATGCCCTGGGGAGCGGTGCTCCCATGTACAGCAGTTTCAAAAAAGGTTGTCGCATGGACGATTACTTACGAAAAGCTGCCGTGCAGTGTGGTCGCTCCATCTTAAGGGCGGCTACATCGACCTACACTGGAACCCCACGTTCACTTGTAAGGTCGCTCATAGTTCTTGGCCCCTTCTAATCTTTCTTCAAGTGCGCGCGGATCTTCTCGTCTTCTAGATTGCAGTCCTTTTACTTGTCCATGAGATTTGTTTGGCCTTGTTTGTTTTGCGGAAGAATTTCCTTTTCATG
>JAOBYF010016459.1:0-13298 GCA_025403605.1 Parazoanthus darwini
TCTGCCAATTTTCATGTCAATCGGATGAATTGTGACGAAAATTGAAGCGCGGGGGTGGGGGGTGGTCCGAGTGTTAGTGTGACTTTTTTGGTTAAAGGTTTCTAGAGTTAAGTATTAGTCTCAATGCTTTTTTTATCAATTAGTTTAAGTCAGGGGGGTGGGTCGGAGCAGAAGCTTTAAAAACCTAATTTTGAAATATGTCCTGGAAACATATCTCAAATCTCTGATACTCATACCTTGCCAGAATGTCAAAAAAAAAATTGGTAGAAATTTTAAAAAAATGCAAAACATCGGTGATGTCATGTCACCTAAAATATGCCATTCCTGTACGTTGTAAATATACGTGAATCGTGCCCAATGATGGAAACGGGCATGGAAAATCAACAGCGTGCCACAAGGCGATTTATAGGATTAAGAAGATAGAACTTTATGGCTGATAGGAATCAATTCTTTTAAAAACCTGTCATGAAAATAAGAATATTTCAGTGGTAATTTATTAGTGATTCAGCACGTGATAAGTTTTTTTAAAATGTATTCTAGAAGTAGGACTTTGGAAAGGGAGGTAGATAAAAAGTGTGGGAGCGTGTCGAAATAAAACAAACAAGAAAATCCATGTTAGTGTAATCGTTTCAGCACACAACAGTAATTAACCCATTAACCCAATTTTGTAAAAAATTACCATTTTCTATTCAAACTTTAATTTGCATGAATAAATTTGCATAAAGTATGGGTGGTGACGTCATACACTTAACGTCAGATGTTTCCTGCAAGCTTCATTTTGATTGCTGCAAAGCACAGATTTTAGGTCGGAAAAACCTTGGGGGTGGGGCGTTCGTAGAACTTACCAATAAACGCTGAAGGGTTAATACTATTTTTTTTTGCAGCGTGAAAACACCTAATAAGTATGAATACGATGTACTTAAATCTATCAAAACTTAGGAGCCTAAATTGTTGATTTCGGCCCACAAAGACTCATTTTCTAACATGGGGGTGGGATACCCGATTTCGAAACATAACCTTTCCAAGTACTACGATCCATCCCTCCTGTACTTACTGACCAGTCCCTTATTTTAAACAATATCCCGTGGCAAGATGCTAACAGGCGCATCACTTAAAAAGAACAGCCGGGAGTGCGGTGGTTACACTTCTGGCTACAGTAACTGAAGCAAATTGTTATGGTCAAATAACAGGAACTTTCAGTAAAAGAAACAGCGAAGCCAAGTCGAATAAAGTACCATTTTACAAGTCGATCGCCTTTGCTGATAACTCAAACTAATTACATCGACATTAGTTTGCCAAAATGTTAATTTTTGTGACGAGAATCTAATCGGTGCGTATTTTTGTGAGAAAAATAAATTTTTTGATCTTACATTTGCAACAACTAATGGAAAAAATAGAATATGCAAAAGAATCAAATTTGGATTTACAAGTGCTTTAAATGTAAATGCAAAAAAACTGTTACTTTAAAACTTCTTCGTATTTCATTTACGGGTGACTATACTATCATTCAAAAAAGGCGCAGGCTTTGATCATTCGATTACACTCGTCAATCTTACATTATCTGAAAACTGGACATGCTGAACATTACTTCTGCGTCTTGCAAAAAAAAGATTTTTCTGGATACTTCTACTTCTAATTGAAATACGTTTGGGTTGATCAATATCACGTTAACACGTTAAGGTTCAGAGATGAGAACGTGCTCATTAGCCAAAGATTTTCGCGAAGTTCTAATCGCTGTTGTAAATGATAACTGTATTCTATAAACAATTGTATGAAGCATTTTTTTTATCTACTGCCGACCTCAAGCAATTTTAGCCTTAAGCTTGGGTTCTTATGTAAAACCTAGTATTCAACTGTGCTGTGTTACATTAAATAAATTGAATTGAGTTGAATTCATATCTTCACACGTTCCAGTTGTTTTCTTCGTTTTTGCAATAGTAACAAAAATAGTATTTTGTAAAACTTTTGGAACAGGGATTTAAAATTAGTTTGTATTGCGTGTCAAATTCTGTACGAGATCCATTTGGAAAGCCACAAGAACATCGGTGCTAACTAAACCTGGACGCTCTACCGAAACATATGGATTCGGAAAAAAACCCAGAAAAACTAAACATCGCTCAATGTTTACGACTGAAATAATAAAACTGGCCAAAAAAATTCAAATTGCATGGGAAACATGTTTTGGGTTCCTTGTATGTTAGGAACCTAACCAAAAGTATTTTCGGATTTTGGAATAACTTACAACACAAGCAAACGTTTCTGTTGTGAAAATGTCTCAACATTTTTTCAGACACTGTTGCAGAAACATTTCTTTCTTTAATCAAATATATCAGTTTTACGACTTGACAAAAACCTAGCTCGTTTTTTAAACCATTCAGTTATCGGGCGATATATTTTGGTATAGTAGATGGGTGGAAGCATGCAATATTATATTTGTTCGACTATAAAATTTCAGCTACAGTGGAAAACGTTCACCTCAATCGAAAGTCAGTTGGAAAAGTTGAATATTTTTACTTTGCAGTAAACAGGAACATGCACATCTGCAGGTTAAAAGCCGTGGCCGACATGTCGGAAAAACGCAAACCAAAGCTCACAAATTTGCAAAAAAAACAACACAAACAAACAAGAAAAATACACAAAAGTTTAAAGATTTATCATGTCAAGTTTGCTTATCTTGCTTTTCTTCGTCCACTGTGAAAGGCCAGTCACGTAATTTTCTGGTCGAAAAACGTTACACACTCGAATCGGATTTTGAGATGCCATCTTGGAAATGCGGCCAGCGTTTGCCACTTGCTACCTCGCGCGCATGCGCAGTCGTTATTCCGACATGCCACCGTGGCCTGGGTGGCGGAGTTTTCCAGCAAGTTAACGAAAAGTTTTAAAGAGAAACGACCTTAAGGTATCGTGAATCCAAGTTAATACGAAGTTTGAAATAATTGAATTTGAGCAGTTTTCGTGTGCTTTGAATGTGCGAGGAGCGGTGATGCGATCGCACTCCCTCACTGAGTGAAGGGCCTGTGAGCATCGAAGGTTGTCAATATGACATACATATCAGCCACATGGTAACTACTGTACAATACATAGTATAACATATTGTAAATAAACTATAAACCGATTTTGACAATTGGAACACGTTGGTCACCCAACATTTTGCAATATCTTAACCAATCACAGAACAATTTTGGCACCTGTGTACATGCCATGTATGACATATTGACAGCCTGGCCAAACTTAGTGAAAAATCTGAATTCTAATAAGCATGACATTGTTCTTGACATACTGGGGCTCGCGCAGCTGCTCGATCTGGGAGAACTCGACATATCCATAACCTTTGTGATTTCTTGGAGCTGTGGGCCTTTGAAAAGCCAACAGGTTGGGTTTAGCAACCAAGGTTTCGCTGATGTGGCGACGATACTCAACATTCTCGGACTGGTCAAGAACGGAGAGGGTAATCCTTCCAGTGAACGGCCACTCTAAGATACCATCCCACTCACCCTGCATCATGTGGACAAACAAGGAGACATGACGTCCCAGGCCACTGTGAACTCCGTTCAGGTTGACCCTCATGCACATTTTGTGGCCGTACAGACTCGTGTAGAATGGCGGGCTGTGGATTGCCGTCATTACGTTACTTACTGCATCCTGGCGACACTGTCGGAAATTCTCGATCCTCCATATGTATGTACCATTACACACACGTCCCTCGTACTCGATGAGTTTGGTCTCCATTCGTAGCACCTTGTGAGTTAGGTCCTGAATCTGCCGATCATGACGAACCCTTGTTTCTTCTTGTCGCCTCTCCAGCACAGCGAGGAATGAAGCTTGCTCGTTTACAAGGCGCCTCAGTTCATCCAGTTCACGCAGATTTCCTTGGCATCGTCGTGACACCTCATCGAGTAGGTCAGGAAAATCACCAGATCCACCAAAATGCTCCTGAGGCCGACTTTCGAAACTTCTGGTGCGAGAGGACACGGCTGGTGCTGGGCTCTCATGGGAAGCAGCTCCAGACTGTTGTTGTTGCTGCTGGTGTTGTTTCCACTCCCGGAAGGCATTGGCGAGATCTGATACATGATTGGGCAGCTCTTTCTTGACATGATCATTAACTTCTTGGCGCAGTCCCTAAGAAAGTAGAAACTGAATTTTGAGTTCCTTTTTACAGACATAAACAACGTCTAGTCGAAGGATTTAAGTTGTTAACTAGCAATAATCGATTGGCATCTCGCTCTATAACAAGGAAAAGTGTCAGATACAATGAAGCTAGTATGAAGAATCGAATAATCGTACAGGTACGATTATTTTTTCTGACAAATTTTACACCCTGTACGATTCTTTATTTTTCCCATTCGGAAAAAAGTTTGGGTGCCTATTTTCTCAACTTCCGAAAGTGATCCATATATGTTCTACGCAAACTTAATAGTCACGCCCGTTCTTGCACGATATTTCAAAACGCCTATCGACTAATCAGCTCTTCTATGTAATGTGTATTTGATTAGATCGAACTGCCATTTAATGCCCCATTGTTTTCTTAAGTTTTAAGTCAAACAATCTTTGTGTTTATCCGTTCACTTCAGTTTAAGCTTTGGCATATATTTCGTGGTGAAACCAGGTATGTGTACTCGTTTCAAACCCTAATTAACACTGCTAAAACTAGTAACAAAGGAATATAACCTAATTCCAACCACGGAAAAAACCTGCTTTCGTGGAGTATATACCCAAGCTTCGCTCCGATCTACTGCTCGGACACCGACCGCTGAACAAATTATGCAAGCTCGTTACATGTACCTCCGTGATAACGCGCTCGCTCTACCACATGGCTTTTGTTCAAATTCAATAAGTGTCGTAAAACTAATAGTTAATTAACTTGTTTTAAAACACTTTGGTACAAGATTTTATTCATCTAATACAAAGTAGATTCTATAGTCAGTGATTGTGAAAGTAGGTATCAGAGATACATAGCGTCCATCCTTACTTTTTCACCCTGTGCTTTTATTCCAAACTGTATGATTGTTCGGTATTACATAATACATGTAAATAAAATGCAATTTGAGGCACAAAATTTTAAGATATAAAAATAGGATTCTTGTTTCTTAAACCATCCCACAAATAAAACAGCCCTTCAACATTAATCCAAACAAAAAAGTTTGTAGAAGAGAAGAATATCACAGGGAAAACACATCCAAGGAAATGTTTCGCTCACCTCGAAGGGGCATCCAACCACTGAAAAGGGGCACTTGGAACGTACATTTGGACAAGTCTTCTGTAAGTGTTCTGACATCTAGAAAAACAAGAAGCAAACTGCTAAGAACGGAGGCTGTAGTTTTATTGCCACGATAGAAAACTGTACTCCGCCCCCCCTCTCCCCATTACAATTGTTTTATTATTGGTCCAAAACCAATGAAACTTTGGTCAATGCTTAATTGGCGTAAGCTCTAGATGGTGCAATTTTCTTCCAATATGAACCGCACTTTTCAGGTAATTTCAGTAACTTCACATTGCAGCAACAAATCAGGAGCTCACAGGACTAGAAGTGTACAACTGTGGTTTCATGCTGGCACACTTTCCCGAGCAATCAAACTCTTTCATCCAAATATGGTATCGTCATGGAGTTGCTGTGAAGCGCACGTTACATTGCAAAAATGGCGGCCAAAAGTTTACATTTTTGCCATTTCTAAGATGTCTGCACCTGGACTTGCATTTGATAACAAACGAAAGTTGTTATTTAGGCCAATACTTCCCAACGTTACTCCTTTAAACAGTCAAGAGATTTTTGGGTATCGGGAACAATGTTTCTGCTTTGTTTCAAAGAAAAGATCCTTTTCTCCAAAATTGTTTCGTAGGTGGTAAAAACTATTCTGTTCATATGAAAAATGCTCAAGGACAGACAACTGATCTTTGCTTGATATTGATTATTTTGACAAGCGTGAAGCACGAAAAAGGCGGCAGGATAGCGAAAATTGAGAATGGACTACTCCATTAAATTTAAAGAACTCAATCTGTGTTTGGGACAGTGAAAAGCAGACTCTTCTTGATGTCTTAAAGCTACACTGTAACGCCAAAGAAAATATAGATGCGGTAATTCCTACGCTGGACATTCAGTTTGTAAAGTTGTTAGCAACTCTTTCTGGTTTTAGAATGTTTGCAGTGTTCTTTACCAATACCAAACATAACAATTTATGAGGCTAAGTTACGATTTTTAAACTAAAATAGCCTTAAAATAAGTTAACCTTCACAACTGAAAAGTGCAAAATGTCCGACTATTGTAGGTTATTTGGAGAAAAGAAAAGAAACTCATCATCACTCAACACATTTCTGAAACTCCACAGTTTTATTCAAAAGACCGACGAAGACATCTGTCTGGACTTTCGAGATACGACACTATCGACACATTTCACAAACACCATTAAACATAGCAATCTTTCTCGATCAGACGTGTTTTTAACCGGCACAGCTGACAACTATTTTCA
This sequence comes from Parazoanthus darwini, assembly GCA_025403605.1. Lineage (NCBI taxonomy): Eukaryota > Metazoa > Cnidaria > Anthozoa > Zoantharia > Parazoanthidae > Parazoanthus > Parazoanthus darwini. The sequence goes on from JAOBYF010016459.1 coordinate 6,465, forward strand.
GCTGTCTTGATTCCTGAGTTCCATTTTCGCGTGACACTAATGCCAAGCACGACTGACGTGACACTTGACTTACCATATTTGTCGAGAAAAAAAGGGATTACGCATGCGCACGATCTTATTGATAGGGAAAGGGTGCCAGCATGGCTCTAAACCAATAAAACGAAAATACACGTTCTTAGTCTTAAGAGCTTCTGCAACACATTTACAAGTAAAACCAATAAAATAGGCTTTATTTACCTAACTTAGGCACAGGCTAGCTTTGAGGTGTTTCGAATGTTACTAAAATGCTGAGCTACTTTAGGGATGGCGTCGGAAACTGCCACCTTTCGGCTATTTCCTTTTACTGAAAAATTGCGACAAACGGCATAATAACAACAGTTTTACATAAAGCTATTTGGACAATTTTTGCATTTGTTACCTGTTACATTTTCAAAGGTGAGCTTTAGTTTGATACAAACACTGTTGTTATGAAGCATGTTGTATTTTGCAACGAGACCAGTCAACAGCGTAAACGTTTTCCATTAAGTAGGTTTCATCAATTGCATTCACTGTGTCCCTCTGGAACATTTCCAATTTCAACAGTGTTTTCAACGCCTCAGTATGGGCACATACTGACGATTAACATCACTTCCAAATGGCAGCAAAATTGAAGAAAATGATTTATTGAAGTATCTTTTCTGTAGAACTGCTGGCAGCAAAAAACTTTAACTCGGTTTAAAGCCATAACAAAGGCAAATCAAAATACTTCAATTCGACATTGGCAATACAGTGTTCCAAAATTTGATCCAATGGGTGTTTCGTTGCATTTTTCTCTTACCTCTCGCCTACTTCTTGGCGATGTTTTCTGAATTTCACTCTCTTGGCTAGAGGATAAATTGTTGGTTAGCTGGCGATCATCTTACTAGTTTCTTCCAGGGGTAAGTTTCTTTGGAGTACGATAGCTAGTTTATGACGCTGTTGTCTCAGACCGTTACCGTTTTAACTTGCAGAAGAGGCATTTCAAACAATATTCATGATTTGACGTTGTTTGCATATGCCACTGCTGCGATGTGAATGTCCTGCCCAACAAAAACATCCTGGAGTATCTCGCAACCCAGTTTTCCACTCTGGATTAAGACTAAACCATTGTTGTATCACGCTGAAACATCTCCGAGACCAAGTAAAACGCTTCTACCATGTTGACTTTAAGTTACATTTTTCTTCGTCATAGAATGGGTTTACTCTACCATGTTCAAGAGTTATTATTCTTCATTAAAGCTGGAAAAGACCAAATGATACAAGCGCTTCGGTAAAATGTATGAACAAACTTGCGATACTCTTTAGCCTTGGTGTAGCTAAACCAATGCACGACACTTGCTTTACCTTCGTTTTGGTTAGCCAACAGCGTGATCCTTTTTCGCTCGATACTGTTTGGAGATGTTTTTTCCAAGACACTCTTTTTCAAAAGTCAGAAATGGCTCTCAGAATAACGAGCTTGCTACTTACAACAGCTAGCAAAGCTACTTTACCAATGGAAACATGATTCCTCGAATAGCAGTCTGAGTACGGTATTCGCGTCTTGCGCTTTTAGCCATCATTGAATTCTGGTATTTAGACGTATCTACCTTGTGCAATGATCTCAGATGCTTGAATACATGTAACAATCCAGAAAAGGATAATCCAGTTTCTGCAGAAACCGTTTCCAAATGCGGCGTGGGAAGTTATAAATCCAGGCGAGCTTCAACCAGACATCCGTCAGATGTAGGCAGTAGCTGATGCAAATCAAAATATATGGGTTTGCTTAGTGTGTTTCAAAAACATGGATTACCGCTAAAAATACAACCACTCCAAATAAAATAAAAATCAATGTTAAATGCCTGCTTGAAGCTCTTTAGAGCAACAGTTGAATCTGTGCTGCTGTTCAATCAAGAAATTCTCGACAGACTCGACGGTTGCTCTTCATGACTCCTTCTAATTGCGCACAATGTGGACTGGACAGAACACTCAACCGTATGAAGACACTGTTTCAACAGTCAGCTGCACCCTTGCTCGGCGTAAGTAAAATTTGCTGACCGCGCTCTGAGGGCTACCGATCAACCAATCTCAAAGACCTGATACCGTTGGAGCTGTATATAAGTTCCGCGAAGCTGTCCTACGTTAAAGAGCTTTGCCAATATACTGGCGCAACAGGGCTGAAGGAGCTTATTTATATCGACGGCAATGAAGGCACATCTTGAACGTGTATGTTAGGAGATCCCCATCAATACAATAGATGATGAAATGGTTTCACCTGTAATCGTTTTAAGTCCGCCAAACCTGACATCTACATCTGGCTTTGATTTGCAGTTGTTACCATATCTCCATCATCCCATGCAATACAGTCATCATCTGGTGTCTTAAAGGCCGTTGTACTACATCCAACACAGCTTGAGCTTGTTAATTTACAGTTTCCAAAATCGGTGTGTTATGACGGGTCAGGTGACTAGCTCTATGCCCAACTCAAACTTGGACGACCAGAGTTTTTCTGTTGAGGTGCGCTTTCCCTTAGTCACAGGTCCCGTATATTTTAAGTTGCTGGGCACTCGCATTTCCTAGCTGTCGCTCAGTTGTTAAAAGCTTTACCTGGGGTTACGATATCTGAGATGTGAAATGCTATGGTTATCTGCAATAGACTTGTTTAAATATTTCAAATTGAAACATTGCTTACCTCCTCACGAGTTATTCCTGAAGTAAGACAATTTTCACACTGTAAGGGGAATTTCGGGCACATTTTCTTGTGATCCTGTAATAAACATTAAAACATAAGTGTTTAAGGGAACAGATAACAGTGTCTTACAAATGATGTACAAAAGTTCTTACAGAATTGCACGAGTTAACTTGTACCCTACTGTTCAGTGCGAACGGTAAGAAACGAAGCAAAAATGGAAAACCAAGCATAAACAGCATTTATTTGTGTTTGTATGCATGGTAAGTCCGAAGTAAACGGGAAAACATGTTTCAATTTTTCCGTGTTTGCTAGCAGAATACCCGCGCATTTTGGTTGCTCTGTTGTTTATGCCATGTCGATTGTTATTTTTGCGTTTATATCTGGTTTGTCTCGCCATGCTGTGATAAAGCTTGAGGTTACGAACAAACAAAAACATCAGAGGTAAGTAACGATTTAAGGCTCTTATCTGTTGTTTAACTTTCCTGTTTCAAATTTCGAGATTATCGTACGTTAAAAACGTCTTTGACACGTAAGTCTTAATTGCGTTAGTCGCAGGATTTGACGAGACGCGCCGAAACATATCAAGAAGTTGTCAGTGAGATCGTAATTGGTCGGTAAGTTTAAACCTCCCGTTCCATAAAACAGCGTATTTGTTAAAGTTTTCGAAGAGGGAGTGGATCTGTGTGGCATTACATGTAAAGTTCATTTCGAACGTGTTGGGAGTTTGTAGAGAAGATGAAAAGGTGACTATCGAGTGATAAAAAAATAAATCAACAATTGAAGAGAATTGGAAATTGCTTGGATGTGAAACTTTCAAGAAAATTTTTGCCGCGAACTGATCTAAAATTTAAATCTGCAGCGGGCTGGAAAGTGGTTTATTTTTCAGTGACCTTAATTGACACACTTGTAGCGCGCGGGTCAAACAAAGTCGTGATGTTTATATGCAGGTTTGCTATGGCGCGCTCATCAAATCTTGTGGGTGATATCTTTTTTGGGAAAAGCATCGCATTGATGCGAGAAATAAAGACAGAAATAAAACACTGTTTGTTATACACAAACCTTTAAATCATATTTAAAGACTTAAATATTGATTGTACGGTATGTGATGCAGAATTGTTTTCATGTCAAGAGAAGTGGCGCGATAAATCGCGAACTCTTTCAAACAACTTAAAGCCTTGCTTAATCCCTCACATTTAGTATCTTCCAAAAACATCATAACATATGAAACAATATTGGCACTCCTCCTGATATGTATTTTAAGAAACTTGGATTTGCCGCTCGAAGCTAAGGAATAAATGCAGGCCCGTAGGCAGGGGGGTGCGCGGAGGTCCGCATTTGGAAGCCCGAATAGATTTTTCGTAATTCGAAACGACTAAAAAAAACGGCCGTATGTGTGTTTGTCCCTTACATTTGGCTTTTAAGAGTCCAAGTTTACGAAATTTGCACCCCCTCCCTAACAAATTTCTGCCTACGGGCCTGTAAAATGGTTTCACGTTGAGATGAATGATTGCGATTCAATCGTGATTTTGCATTTATTATCTCCTAAAAACATCAAGCGTATGAAAGAATATTTGCACTCATGTGACGTCATAAAGCCGCCATTTTGGATTATGTGGCAGCCATCTTGGCCGACATCTTGGATTTTAATGACATAAAAAAGGTATTAGTTGACTCAAAAACTTTAGAAAAAAAGTGGAAAACTTGAAATGTAAAAAAATTGGGAAAATTAAGGAAAAAAATTTCGCTGACGTCACCCAGAAACTTGTGGCCATAAAAAGATGTTGATTGGAAAACAAAACTTTGACATATAAAGATATTGCTTAATGAATTTTTAGGAAAAGTCGCAAAACCTTGGAGTGCTACCTTAAATGATTCGTTTTAAAGAAAGGGTTGAATTTGATGTGGGCACCTTCTGCCCTTCCCCCCCATGTAAGATAGGGTTAAAACATAAAATTTTTCTGATACAAATCTAAGTTTTTCTAACTTCCGAAAAAAAAACTTCAAAGATTCTGTTACCAAACAGCCCCCTTCAACGTACCCAAGGACAAGTTGTTTCCCTAGTTCTGTTTTGTTTTGTTAAAAATTACTTTTTTAACCCTTAGTTGTGATGGTAAAACAAATTTTAGCATCACATCAAATTTAATACTCAGAAAGTTATCAATTAAGCTTTAGACTGAACATTATTCCAGAATAGGAATACATTCAAAAGGATTTCTAAACTAAAAACAAGGCGTCAAGCAGAATGGTTACTCAAAAATAGCAATATGGAGAAAACAGAAAAACCCCCTTTTCAGAAGAAACCTTTATAGTCATTTTTGTAAAAGAAAGGTTTACTTTTATCATTATCACTAAAAAGAGATAAGAGCATTTGATATACCTCGAGATCGTCAACGGGTACTGTTCCTCCACAGTGTTCACAGGTCACACGCCTCTTGGTGCACTCGATCTTATGTTGTGGAAGTTCCTGTCGCTGAACTGTTTGACCACACTCGTTTGGGCAAACCACATCAGAAAAGGGGCACTCCTTAAGGTGCGTCTAGAATTGCAAAGTGATAAGTATTAGTTTAACTTCACCAACAATATAACTTTCTTTTCTTTACTTTTTCTGTCTTGATCTATACAGATCTTTTGTCATTCTGTTGATGAAGTTTCTTAATAACAAATCAAAATCTGCAGTGGTGTAAAGACACACAGACAGTGCAATTCATTGTTCTTCTTGCTTCAGTATAACATAACACCATTCACATATACTTTAGCTTTGGTAAATAGTTACCGATGGCTTACCAGTTTAAGCTTCTGGCACTATGCTAAGCACAATATACGCGAAATCAGTCTTTACCTCTAGCTTTTCAAGTGCACCTTTCCATGGGCAGCCTCGTTCTTTTTTTAGTCGACAACATACTAGAAATGCCATCATTTCCCGTTTTGCAAAGTTGTCTGGATACAGCTGCAGAAATTAGGAATATCAGTAGCTAAAGCTTCAAAAGAAATGTTTTGGTATCCACAGCAATCAGCGATAGATCTAGAGTGCACCAATGCATATCTGCCAACATTTAAAAAACAGAAACAGGGACACGAACGAACGACCCCTGGCCCAGGGCCATGCACAAGCGATCTTTCGAATCATCTCCTTCTACCCAAAAAGAATCTTTACTTAACTGATGTGAAATAATCGGCTCAAACAAAAGTTCGCCTCCACGCGTGGCTAGTTGATTTGGGATAATACCGAAATAATCACTTAATTTTTTTGTAAAAAATCAGTATCAGGGTTCGTACACTAATGGTCACTTAAAATTGCAGGACTTTTCCGGGACCCGCACGAACCCTGGGAATGTTTTTTAACTACGTTTGTACTTTTAGAGAAGGTGTCCCCATTTAGCTTGTTTAGCTAAATACATTGACATAAGAATAAAGTTTTTATTATAATTTTTTTGTTAGTAGTAGTATTAATAATAACAGTTGATTGCTTGAAGACATACCTGGGTCTCCAAAAGGGGTTCGTTGTCCACTGGACATTTAGCACCGGCATCTCTGGTGTGACAAACATTTTGTTTCTTTGGTTACCACCGTTTTCATTTCTACGCAACCCTTGTTGATTTTCGTTATTCTGAACTTTGCTATGGACTGTTTCGATCAACAACATTAGACTAAAACTGTTTGCGTATCTGTGAAATCTACAGACATGGATATTGCGTGGTTGGTACAGTAGCTCCTAAGCGTGGTTGTCTCACACACAAGACTGTTACAAAGGGACTACACGAACCAAGGCCACCCAAACAATTTTTTACAAATTAGCCAATCACGAAGCGAGTTGAGAATAATGAAATTGATGCAATTTTTGACCGGTAATATTTCTGTCAGTCTACCGAAGCGAATGCCTTGCTTTCGGTTAAAATCCTGAATTATCTATATTTGAACGTTTGTATATAAATAGGATGAAAGGTGCTAAAATAACGGAAGCAGTTGGTCTAAAATGTTACGCGAGCAGTTCTTAGATATGAACCTCAACCATCACGGCTCTCCTCAAGTCAAAACTCAAGACAAGTCGCCGTTCAGCATGTTTATTCTAGATCACGAGCAGACAAACGCCTCTTTTACTCTTTCTAAATGTCACCCAACAAGAAATCTAATGACTTAAGAATTTGCTG
>JAOBYF010016570.1:0-13295 GCA_025403605.1 Parazoanthus darwini
ACTTCTGAATCAAAATGTTATGTTAAATACGCAATAGAATACCATATTTATTATATAAATATCAAACAATAAATAAACGGTGTAAAAGAACCTACGCGCGCTCCTCAAATTTGGGGTAATGTCGCGAAAATTATCGACAAGCGTGCTTTGCAGTTGCATCAACTTTGCATTTTTTTAAAAATTTTCGTCAGTTTTGTTCAAAATGTAGCACCCAAGGAAGCAATTAGTAAACTTTCAAACAATTCTAAGAACATAATAGCTGGGATGACTTAACAGCAAATCTACTACTGGTCGGGCTGACTGATCCTATCATGTGTGTCTGTTTGACTGGGTAAATTCTCTTTTCAATATCTCAAAGTGCCCTCAACCGAGAAAACCTGGGAACTAGTTCCAAATGATCCGATTATTGCTCCGATGTCGCTCTGATGATATTCCGATGATCTGATTACGGTTAATAATCCAGGGTTAGTTAGTAAATAGGTTGGGGTCAAGATTATTTTTATTGTTTATAAAAAGAAATTTACATCTAAATTTATGATAAATACAGTTGGTTGGACGTGGGGCATTGTATGGTGTCTCTGATGCTAGAGTTGGTAGGTTCGATACTCATTCAGACTGATTTTTTCTTTTTTTTTCTATAAATTTTTCTAAGTATGAGTATCAAAGGCAGTTTGTAAAGGGCAGTCTGGGCTATGGAAACAAGTCTTTACCTTGTTTGAACTTGAACAACAACTATCCGATTCTCAAGTTTCCTTGCACACTATACTACTTCCGTGGTTAAACTCACCGCAGAAATGATGGCATTAGGAAAATCGAGTATGTCAAACTGATCAGGCCTCACGCGAGAGTCGTTGTACATTTTAGTGGGTGTCAGGGGGGTGAACGCCGCGTAGTTGATCAATGGATAGTTAACGCATGCGTGCTGAATGGTCAGCTGAGAAATGATCCTCGTTATGATGTTCACCAGCAGTCTTCTTGACGTCACCTTGGCAGGAAACCCTTTCATCTAAGTAATGAAAATAATGAATGTAATCAGCGTAAAAGAAAAAAAAGAAATGATAATTTTTCACATTTTATGGAAGACATACAAGGCGAACTTATCGTATATCGTACTAACAACAATTTACCAAACCGGACTGACTGTTCATATCACATACAACGGGCCTAAAAGCTGTTGCGAGTCAATTAGTTCACAATCATCCAAAGATCGTGTAAAGCGCTCCATTCAAGTTTCTAGTTCAACTTTGCTAGCTAACTTTCTTTTTTTGTCATACTTAGTCAACCCCTTCTGGTTTGCGTTGATTGGACTGACTCTACAGACTTAAGTTATTTAAAAACGGCAAAACACCAGGAAGTATTTTAACTGCAGAACTCTTCAAAACATAGCAAAAAAATAGTGAAAATCACTGGATTAATCTGATGGTGAGAATTTAAGTGGGGATTTTACAGGAATTTTTAACTGAAACTACAAGTTTGTACTGTACAGAAGACAACAATTCGTTTCTCAAAATAAATGTAAAAAAAATAAATAATAAAAAAAATAAAAACAGCAGCTGATCATCAGTGGGATTCCTAAAATGTGTGCAATTCTATAGTTGGTTTCGGCTCTATTAAATCCCAGACCAATTGCAGAACATTTAAAGAAGAGCCACCCACCAAGTGAGCACAGTTACTGAATAACAACTAAAAAATTATCATCCGAAATTTAGCCGATCTGAGAGAATTTTCTTCGATATACGAACCGCCTAGAATCATTCAGGTAACTAAATCTTTTGAAAGTTTACAGATAAAGTCGCCAAATAAATATCACTTTTAAAGAAAGGTATGTGTGTTTGTAAGAGTGGGTCAGCCACCAACCATCCCGCGCCCCCCATCCGGGCCTTTCCCGTCAGCCGAAATCTCATTTGCGAAACTCTGAAGTTCGCTGTCCGCCTCCACATCTTCGTCACTCGAGTAGTAACTAAAAGTGATAGAAAAACTTCATGCATTTAAGAACAATCTTAATTAGGATGTATAACCAAGACTTGTTAGCAATGACACGAACCACAAGACAATTTTGAAAGCAAGAATGAGTAATTCCTTTAAAGATATAATTTTACCCAATACAAAAATATCTGGCAGAGGGACTGAAGCTAACCCAAAAAAAGCTGTTTAGGGAAGAACTAATCGATATTAAGGTGGAGGAGGAGAAGTAGAAGAGACTATAAAAGAGAACTGCACGATCGAAACAGCCGAAAAGAAATGTTTGGACGAGACCTGAAAGAAAATGTAAAGGAAGAACAAAAAAATGATGACCAAAAATAATAAAGGTGGGAAATCATCCTTCAACGTCTTCCCGCGTCCTTCCTCAAACCCGCTCCCTTCCCCGAAATGAAATATCGCTCCCCCTTCCCATAAATGAAATGGTTGGCCCTTTATTCCTTATGTTGTTTCAGAAACATCGAAAATTATAGTTCAGGTTTCTTCAGGTTTCCAAAAAAACAAAAAGGTCGGAGCTTTTTGGAGATTGCTTCGCCACCAAATGGTTGACAACGTCATTCATAATGTTGGAGCAGTTGCGTTAAGCGTGTGCCTACAAAACAATTCCTTACGTCCGGATATATTCTTGAACCATGGCTCCAATTGCATTGAACATCACTAAACCATCATCGCGGTAAGGGAAAAACGGCAGAGATCTGCGGTCATAAAGGCCTCGTTTCTGTAAAACAAGTATCTTCACGTAAATATTCAAATGACTTGTATATGTTGTACTTAGCAGTCATATTTACGCATTTAATGTAGCTACACACCTCTTGAACAGAACACTTGTAACTACGTTACAAGCAAAATCAAAGCCCAAAGAGCCTTGTGTTAGCCGGAACAATAACGATTACTGAATACTAAAGACTTAATTAATATTAAGTCAAAGAACAGCTAGTTGCCCTTCACTTCAACAACACCAACATCATGAAGCGCACAATACATACATACAATTACATACATACATGCGTACATACATACATACATACATACATACAAACATACATACATACATACATACATACATAAATACATACATACATACATACATAAACTATATTTAAGCGTAGCTATCTAGTAGCTAATATCTTCGAGGGGCAGTGATGTAGAAACAACATTCTTAATTCTTGCTTAACAAGTTTCTGTAAATAAAAGGTATATCTATATTGTTTAGACTTTGTAATTGGGTCTTCATGTTTTATACCTTTTATCTTGGAAACTTCATGTTTTAGGATTTCATCTTTTTAACATTTTATATTGAAATCTCGTGTAATACTTTAGATTAGTTTTGTTTTTAATGCTATTTTGGATATGCAAAGTATTTGTACGGTTTTATTCTATTTTTTCGTTATCAATGCATTTATTGTTATTGCTATTATTTTATTCACTACTATTTTGTTGTTTTTGTTAACATACCTTAATGTTGTTCTTAAAGTCCGTCTCTTTCCAACCAATTCCCAAATATCCTGTATTCACCAATTGTGCGGTACCAATGTAACCAAAAGCAAAGAGTCGGTGTGTGTTTTGGCCAGGAAGTATCAAAGTAGGGCCCCCAAGCGTAGTCGTTGTCATAAGTCCTCGACAATGGAACTTGAGAATTTGAGCTAGGGGATGATCTTCGTAGATATGCCTACGGAGAGCCACACAGACTGGCTCCATAAGGAAATGAGTCTTGAGAAGGTGTTCCACTATCTGATGATAACCATAGTCCGTTACTTGAAGGTTGAGCTTGGCAAGGGTCCACAAATCTCCATCTCTTGGAGTGTGAACTGCAGATTCTTATAGAAAAGGTACAAAGAGAAAAGGAGTTGATGCATTTACATATAAATATAGTATTTCGCAATACCGCAAATTAATTTCCTTTGTTACCTGAATAGGATTCTTTCTAATGATAACTTTTCAAGGTTAAGCTTAGCCAGGGACCACAAGTCTCCTTATTGAGAGTAAGTTGAACGATTTAAATATAAATATGATATTTTACCAACACCACAAACATATTTCGTTGATACTGTGTTGATTCATTGTAAAGGCGAAAACACTTCGATATAATTGTTGTTCTTCCACAAACTGAAACCACTGTTTCACATGACAATATTTTTAACCAACTTCTATACTGGGCGTCTAACTAGCAAAGCAAGTTTAGGTTGAGCCGTCTCGTATATCAAGTAAAAAATTAACAAATGAGTATTAGGTGACTGTACCGCAGGTAGCTTTATGTCTTTAATATATAAATTGATAAAAAGAAGAAATACTATACTAGGATAGTTGAGGAACAACAAAACTTCAACTACCAATAACTATGTTCTTGCACCGGACATAAAATACAAAATCTTATAAACATACTTGGAAGGAAATCCATTTGAATAGCAACTGGGACAAATTCTCTTCCTCCATATCGACGCCATGCATCTTGTTCAACTGGTTTATCATTTTGAGATGCTTTGCTTCGTTGTATTTCCTCAAGAAGCTCGTCATCATATTGCTCATCTTCGTCTGAGAACTGTTCTTTACCGACTGATCCAAACTGGGCCTTCTTAATTTTCTGATTCTCTGCTTCATCCTCCACAGTAAAAATGGGTTCATCGCTGTTTGGATCATCATCTTCAAATAGAGGCTTAGAGACAAACAGTGCTATTGGAGAGTTGAATTCCCAGACCTTCCTTCTTGGGTCAGGCTCGGTAATGTCAGGACTAACGGTTACGACATTATCACACAGCGGGTAATTAAGGGCATACACATATCCTTTTGAGATAGCCTGAAGAACAAAAATATTTGAAATAAGAGTGTTAGAGATTTAAAGAGTTCTGTTACAGTTTTATCCAGTAATATTATGGCCTCGACTTAATGTTAAGTATTCATAAGGCCATGTTGAACACCAGGTCGAGGTTAGCACTGTAAAACGAGTCCAGTGTATCTTGGTTAGTATGTGACGTCATAACCTCCTTGCTGGTGTACAATAACAATAGAGTTGTAATTACTTTCTTTTGTTTTGTCCACCAGAATGGCCGCCGCTCCCTTTTTCTGTAGTTATAGGTTTCGTTCACAACACTCAAACTGACAATCGCATCTCAAAAATACCATAATCTTCTTCTAAATGTAGCCCTTACCCCGGCCAACACTAATCATAACTCTAACCCTACTACTATTCCCGTAAAACCGTAAAACTGACCCTAATTAGAGAATTTTGACAAAAAAAAAGATGTTAGAAAGTTTGATTGTCAGTTTGAGTGTTGTAAATGAGCCCTAACCTTTTTCTATCGAGACTCTGAGAATTGAATGCAAACTAGCAATAGTCAGCTGTAATCACCAGTAACGGGGAATATATATACGAAAATTGGACTACTGCAGAATTGTATTTATTCAGGTATCCTTACTGATTTATATACTTTAAATTCAGGAACAGGTAAAAGTCTGTTTTTTTTTCTGGAAATGTGTAATCTGAAAAAAGGCTTTTGTAGCAACATACTGTAACCGAAAGGAACTTTAGAAATTCAAGGAGAACACGATTTATTGCTATTGGCACTGACTTTGCATAATGTGGAGTGCAGGTTCATCAAAATACAAATATTATCACTGCCATCATTATGAATATAATTTGCCACTAAGTATTAATGTACCCAAAGTTCCTTCCAGCTCCAGTATCGATTATCGACCCATGACAACTTTCTTCAAACAGCCATATAGAGTTCTGTAAAACTATACCGCACTTGTACTTCTGCCAATAATCTTTAACCCAAATGTTTTGGGGTTTTTTGTTGCGGCTTTCCTAAAGTTGTTTGTTAGTTCAATGCTATCGCGCACTGTCAGAAATCCGCAAGTGAAGACCATATCTTATGTTCTAAACCTTAATTTCAAAAGAAAAAAAAGAGAAAAAACATTAAAAACATCTCAACTCACAGAGTGAAGAGTGTCATCTGTCTCTAGTGCTTCTTGCACAGCATGTTCCCAGTTAAAATTAGGGTTTAAGCGTTTTTTTAAATCAGGCCACTTCAGTCCTGAAAGTGAAGACCAATAGAAGTTCAGAGTTTCCCGGGTAATAATAGAGAAATAGTAAACATATAACCGTGCACGATCCTCTGATAACTGCCGTTCTGGTGCTGTTATCATTGGCACCGTTAAGTTTGTTTGTTACTATAGTAACGTTGGTAAAAGTGTAATAGGTTTTAAGTGAAGGCCCGAGTAAGAACTAGGCAACCTTCTATTGTTCTGCGGGATTTAGCTTTTCCCACATTAAAATGTTTAGATTTTCACGCTGAAAACACATTAACCTATCCGCAACATGCTTTTGAAATAAAATGTAATAACATTTAATTTCAAAGCGATGTTTCTTTTGTGCTTTAAGATTTCAACCAATCCTAAGACTACAAAACAATAGCCAAGAAAAGCTTCAAATTTTCAGTGTTCCCCATGTAGAATTTTTGTTTCATTAAAACTCTGAAGATTTTTTACCTCAAAAGAATGAACTAGTGAACTAGAATCAAATGCACGAACTAGCTGGTGAAGTTATCGTAGACTTTCTGGTTTTAGCCAATGAGGCGAACGGTTTAAACAATATCGCAATTAGCACCTTTCTGCATTCATTGCCGCTGGACTGCCTAATTCTAACTCGGACCATTACTGTTGATCATAGTGTTGTTTTTAGTGAAGCTCAGTTGTATTCGCTATTGCTTTTTAAAAATTTTGTTATAGTTTCTCCTATTGTGGCTGTGTTGATTTTTCTGTTTTTGTTCTTCTGTTAGTATTAGATCTGATTTTGCTGTTGCCGCTATTACCCAGCGACAACGCTAAGGTTGTTGTTTGTAACTCTGCCGTTAATGATATCACCGCAGCAACTGATCTGGATTCTAAATAATATTTATTTTGTTGCTTTCTTGCTAATGCAAGTATTAATGTTGTTGCATTCGTTGCATAATGATTTTGCTGTTTTTTCAAACTTTTCTTATTTTGTTGTATTTGTTGAAAACTGTGTCATCGTATACTCTTGGAACTTAATTTCACGCAAACCTGTTCATAGATCTAAGCAAATGCAAATAAAGTTGTTGTTTTTGCTGTTGTTTGTGGGAAATTGGTTGCATCAAAACCTGAAGGGAAACACTTACCCTGCTGGAGGGAAGGAACATTTCTGGGGCATTTCCACCCAAAGAAGGTGAGTATGCATGGCGTCTTGCAGTTGTCAGCCTGACAGGAGAGAGGTGGAGCTTAGCAAATTAATTCAACTTCTTCTTTCTATTTTTTTTACAAACAGCAGTTTTCCTAATCTAGAGAAGGTTCGTTTCATTGCTAAAGCACGTTTATCAATGATGTACGGGGGGAGGGGATGGAGACTTCCATAATTACCTTGTCGGAGAAGCTCGTCGTAACTTTTAGGGGTTAAAATTCTTTGTAACGCTATGATGTCTGAGAGATCATGGTAACTTTTAAACCCTTTTCTGGTTCGCTGCGAGTTACATCGTGCCGCTAAAGTTTTTAGAAGTAATTGATGTAATCTTTATTAATTGGGAAGAGAGGGGCAAACCCCAAGGATATATTCTATACAAAGTTACATAAAACTAACTTGAATATTATGAAATTTTTGAGAGAAGAGGGAAGGTAGAGGACGTGGGGCTAAGTACCTTTCCTAGTCAATTTGAGGTTAGAATAACCAAACCTTGGTAGCTGTTAATTTAAGCCTCAACGGAATTCTAACAACATCATAGAGGAAAAAGCCTTGTACATCGAATATCAAGCAAGCTGAAGGCGTCAAAACTACCTGCCGGGGCCGAAAGGGTCCTGGATGTCCAACCAACACGGCATTAGGGCCAGTGTGCCCAGGGTAACAAAGACACCGTCCGCTTTTTAAGCAACGCCCTCCACTACCACAGCTATGCCAGTCGCATGGTCCTCTCGCTGTAGAGAATTTAAGTATATCAACGGCTTACTAGTTACAAATTCCAAAAGGATTTTGGCGTAATATTCGTTGAGCCCTAGATTCGACAAAATTGATCCCCTTCAAACTTATAGCTTTATATTACAGGTGCGTTTCAACAAAGCATTTAAACGTTGTATGTTACGATTGTTTTTATTTCTTTTTTCCCAATGGTTCAGGCGTATTGCTAGTACTTTAGCCCTTGTCCGTAATTACTGAAAAGCTTGCCTGGCATGGCGGTTAATTTTCTGAATTGTCATTATACATTAGAAAACTAATCGGACCCACCCTTATCGTTGTAAACCCTCTGCAGTGACATGGCGTTGAGACCTGCAAGACGTTGTTCGGAGAATATTTTGTCATCTTTCCATTTGTTGATCACATCCTGGAATGGCTCTTCTTCTGAAGGAGAACGGAACTGATTCTGGTTTTGGAAAACAATTGTATGAAGTCAGGTCGGTATTTTATATTATAAAAACAAATATCTATCTATTTATCCATCCATCCATCCATCCATCCATCCATCCATCCATCCATCCATCCATCTATCTATCTATCTATCTATCTATCTATCTAATATAAATTTGTCTGTCTGTCCGTCTGTCGGTCAGTCTGTCTTCCTATCGTTCCATCCATCCATCCACCCAGCCATCCATTGATTCCCCACTTTAAACTCCCAATTATTGTTTTTTGTAATAAGCACACGCTGCATGTATTCAATTATAAAGCGATGAAAAGTTTTGAAAGTGGTATTTGTAATCTTTAAGTTAGCTTAGACGTTTATGCACTGTTTCTACAAATATGTATAATGTTTTACATACCCCACCAAGTGGTGCTTGTCTTGAGAAGAAAAAGTTAAAAATATGCTTGTAATCATCAAGTTTTTCAATTGGCGTGCCATTGTTTATTTTGCTCCACAACCCGAACAATCTCTTGTTAAAACCTGCCATTTGTCTGTACAACAACAGGTGTTCTTTTTCAAACGGGTCACTACCAAAAACCTCCAAGAATTGACCAATAGACATGTTCAGCAGCGGAGGTTTGAGACCGCCCGGAGTTGGAGACTTTAAACGGAATATTGCCCGCTGCTTCGCCAGTTGCTGTTCTCTGATTTTGCGACAGTGGGCAGGTGAGTTTCGTGGCAATGAAACTGGACAAGTGCCTGAAAATGAAAAAAAAGAACGGAAAAAACATCCGATTTCAATTTTGTTTTAACATTGACAGAGTACATAATGAGTAATATAATCAGCAAAACGGCCTTGGTTTCCGGCGCGATAAGTTTACAACAGAGGGATGGTTTGATATTTTCCATACAGACCTCACTCTTGGTCGGAAGGCAGCTGTTATAGTTAGCAATATCATGTCATGTCATGTCACTGTCATGTAAAATAACGTGTTGCAATTATATCTCTTGTGTGGATCTTGATCTCACTGATCAATATCTAATAGGATATAATATTTTACAATAGCTACCTTCAACTGATACAGCTCGCTATTTTTTATGTATTGTTTTGTCTTTATAATTAATGTTTTAGTTGTTTTGTTTTTGTTTTTTTTCCATTGGTGTTTTATCTCGCCCATTGCTGCTATGTCATCCATCTAGCTTTGTTTAGCTGTAAGGTTATTCTATGTGGGAGTTCCCTTTATCAGTCGAGTAATTTTGTTAACATTAGAGTGCAATTAAGGTAATAAACTTGTTATTGTTGGCTGTAATGCAAACATGGTAGTAGTGGTAATTTATCATATAGATTATACCCCAAAGAGCTTTTCAGAGAAAGTTACATGTTTGTTGAACAATTCACATCGTTATAAAGTTATAGCAAGTCTGTTTTCTAAAAATCGAATTGTTTCTGAGAAATAAAAATAATAAATATGCCCGTCCCATAAAAAGAGCTGTAACTCTTATTTTGTTTCACTTTTTTATACCATTCATTAGAACCAACACTCTTTTTTTTTTTTATTAAGAACAAACTTTTCTTGTGAAACAGTGCACAAAAGCACCTTACCGAATTTTAGGCGAGTTTAACCCCCTACGGAAAACATAGCCGTTAAGAACAAAATAAGAAAATTTTGAGGCTGAAATTTCCGAAAAAAATAAGAACATTGAGCCTGAGCAAGTTTTACTGGTCCTTAATAAAGAAAAAGAGTCTAGCCAATCAACAACAAGAACGCCTTAGCACTCAACAAAGCTTCATGCCGGCAAACCTGTAAATTTTCAAACAAGTTTTAGCAGGAGAGCAATAAACCCACAATTGTTATTAATTGCTATGGTCAATAGCAATTATTTTCAAACGAATGAATGGCGAGGTACGCCAGTTATTTGAAACCTTATTTAGTCTTTGTAATATTCTTAGTAGGGTATATACAATATGCAAACCTGGTTTAACTCCTTCAACAGAACACATTAACCTACAAGAAAAAACATTTTGTTAGAAAAATGAAGGAGGGAAATAAGGGACATTACTAAAAGTAAAGCATGAAGGGAAGAATTACTATAAGTCGGTTCTCGCGTAATTGAGCCATACATGTTTTTCGTGAGCGGGCCTTATGATGCCGTATTTTACCCGTTACCCAATCAAGCCGTCAATATTTTTCTATCTCAGAAACTGCAAATATTTCCCTACTCATCATGTGCTACAGAGCTTGTTGCGCTCGAGCTCAAGCTAATCACAAAAAATAACTAATTATTTAAAGTATTATTTCTCACCAGAAACGCTTGCATTGACTGTCAAATCGCGCCACTTCGGTCACGTGCAAGCCTAATATTTCACGAAATTGGACACTCGAATATTAGCCATGCACGTGACCGAAATGGCGTAATTTGATTAGACGTCAAAGCACTTTTTCTCGTGATATCACACGATGTGCACAGCGCATCTTTCAATCCTCTCATTCAAATCCAGGCGTTAAATGAAAATTACTCGCAACAGCCTTTTGGTTTTTCTGTTCGAAATAATAAAGTACTTGTTGGATTTTGCCTTCACCAATGTGACAAAACTTTTGTGTCTCGACTGATATACTGGTCTCGACCTTCTGTCTCGCCCAATATTGCTGTATAATAGGTCAACGAGAACTGCAAATTTCAAACTTCAAATTTATTGATGTTGGCATCAATCTGTGCTGTTTGGGTCCTTCCCGATAAGTAGGAGCAAAACCAATTATTTATCACACCTCGAATGCCATAATGGTATAATTTTTGCAATAAGATTTTTTGATTTACGGTGTCAAAAGCCTTTTGGAGGTCAATGAAAACCCCACATGAGAACAAACCCTTATCCATATTTTTTTGGATTTACTAACAATGTCTAGAATGGCATGGTCAGTTGACCGCTTCTCTCGAAAACCATACTGGGATTTGCAAAAAAAATATTGTATTTGTCGAGAAAACATTTTAGTTTTTCATACACAAGTTTTTCAAAGATACGATTAAATATAGAGAGGAGGGATATTGGGCGATAATTACCGGGATTGGTTTCATCCCCATCTTTAAAATTAGGGACTATTTTAGCATGTTTAAGTTTAGCGGAAAAAATCCTTCTGTCTATGGAAGTATTTATGGTTATCGAGAGGAGGATGGCAATAATATGACGTGCGCATTTTAACAGGCGAACAGGACAAGAATAAAGGCCGGTCGACTTATTTCGTGGTAACTTCATGAATTCCAGTTCAGTCTCTTCGGGCAACACCTTTTGAAAGGCGAAGGAGCAGTTATAATTAATTCTTGGCAGGTAATGTGAAAAAGTTTTACTACATCTCGGAATACTATTCGCCGGTTTAGGGCCTACTGTGGCAAAGTGATGATTTAGAATATTCACATGCTCTTTCGGGTTATAAGATAGTTGGTTGTTTGGACGCCTGATCGCACTAATATGCTTGTGAGTTTTCCTTTTGCTTTTAATAAGGTTGTTGATACCTTCCCATGTTTTTTTTTTTTGCATTATTAATGTTTACTTGAAAAAAATTGTGATAAAAGCGTTTTTTACTGATACGGGTTAAAACTGTGATTCGGTTGCGATAATATTTGTATAGACTATCATTACCCGTAATTAAGAGCTTATTTTTGATCTTTATAGAAGTTCGGATCCCTCTAGTAATCCAGGGTTTAGAAATTATTTTTTGTCTGCGCTTGGAAATAAGTTAAAAAGGAGCATGTTTATTGGCAACTTTATTTAGCTTGTTATAGAAAGCTGAAAATAGCTTATCCACGTTACTTTCACTTTCACATACTGAATTTTGCAAATCAATTATATTTAAATCATGTAAAAACGTATCTTCAGAAAATTGAGAATATTCACGGATGACACGTTTTGGACGTTTAAGTTTGGTTCCTAAAGAATTGGGTATAGTGATCACTTATGTCGGTAATGATATTGCCGCTTAAAATTTCCTTTGCTGCTTTATTTATAAAAATATTATCTATAAGGGTGGCAGAGTTATTGTGAACTCGCGTAGGCTTATCAATAGTCGGCATCATATTCAAACTTTGAAGTGAGAGAAGGAAGTTTTCAGCATACTGACAAGATGTAGATCAATGAAGGAGGTTGATATTAGTGTCGGATAACAAATATTAAATACTTTTCCCAGAGGCGCTCAGCTTTTCTGTTGTTTCATTAAAGTATGATTGAATTCGTTCGGGTGATTTGTGTTGCCTGTAAATTACTCCACATATTATGTTTGACTTGTTAGGAAGAATGATTTCAACCCAAAGGGCTTGGTATGCTTAATTAGAGTTTTTTTCAATAACTTTCACGGCAAAACAGGATACAATGACTTCACGTGGCAATGCAACCAGGTGGCCACTTTTCCTCCGTCTGCTTTAGAAACAGAACGTGAAAAGCTCAATTTTGTGGCTTTCTAGAGAACGTGAACAACAAAGTATGAATCGCTTCAATCGTCGTGCGGCTTCAAATTTTAACTTTAAGTTTCTAATTTTTCCCTTTCGAATATTTTGACACAAAATTAGAAATAACGAATGCGTTATACAAAAAAGAAATGGGAAAAGTTTGAAAATCCAGCAGCTAATTTTGTTAACGTTCCCGTTCTAGCTGCGTAAAATCCAAATTTACTCGCATCGGAGGCGATTGAATCTAGTAAGTTTATAATATTTTATAATATATCCTGGATGACCTGCACGGCCTGCTCGAGTCAGGTGGCCCAAGTTACCAATATCTATTGGAAATGATTACTCGGGTGTTCAGTTACATTTCTCGGTTTTAAGCAAAAGTATAGGAAATTTGAATTCTTCCTACAATGTCATGAAAAACAATAAAACTTCACTGTTTACCTCAGGCTTCTTGTGCAGTTGTCACGCCTTGTGTTTATGGTGGGTTTTGGAGTGGTTTGGAAGGCAAATTGAGGAACATGCATATCT
>JAOBYF010016680.1:0-21036 GCA_025403605.1 Parazoanthus darwini
ATCTAAAAAACACCCCTTCCTCCCTCCTCTTGGTTTCAATTCCCAGCCCCCCCCCCCCAACACTTCCTAATGCCCAATTTTCGGCTACCATCTAAAGGGTTTTATCAAATACACGGGGGACACCCAGGAAGGGGATGTTGAAGTTTATATTATTAATAGCAATTACAATTAAACTGCGGTTCTTGAAGAATCACAATTTAATTGTATAATAGTCTTTAAATAATTATGAATATACCATAAAAATTATGTTACCTCATTTTCCTGATCACTTGCACAGACGTCATCATCGTCACCAATCTGCTCATCTAATTCACCTTGGCCATCTGGGACTGGGATCAACCTAGAATGGAATTTTAATAAATAACAAGTAAAAAAGAGCCATTTCCCTGCTGAATCATTGAATTCTCTTTTCAGAAGTAAAACTTTGATGTTATAGAATTTTCACAAGGTTATTTTAAAACTGAAGACAAGGCTTCTGTAAAGTGAAATTAATATTTTTGTTCATACAAGAAATGTGTGATTAACTCAGTACTGATTATTGTTTAGTTAAGCGTTCTGAGTGGTTTGAATTGAGTGTAAGCGACTTAAATTGAGTGTGAGCGGTTTTATTTTAACTGAGTCGAGAGCGTTTGAACTGAGCGTCTGACTCTGCGATTGGAATGTTACCGCAAACAAATACATGAACACAGTTTTTAAGTTGAGGTGGGAATTCAGTTGCAAAAGTCTTCCGATGCAACACGAAGCAATGGAAGAGATACCCACAAACCACGGAAAAATTCAAATAATATCACCAATATTTAAAACACGTACCGTAACTTTACGTTCTTGGTCGCCATCTTCATCTCCACGTGGGTATCTCAAATACTTCATGTATGCTTAACTTAACTTGTAAAAGTAAGCCGCTGACACGTTAAACAGAAGTGACGTAAAAAGTGCTAATAACTCATGCAAGTATGCAAGTTTCACACTTCTTTGCAAACTTGTGCATAGTAGTTTCACAGTGTTGGAATAATTTGAAAATGATACCAAGGCAAGTTATTATTTGCGGCTTTTCCCTGAGGGACGAAGACGGAAAAACGCAGCGATTGTGATGAAGAAAACACACGATTCGAACACAGAAAGTAGCTTCTGATAATGTCGAACTCAGCAGAGCTTGAACTTGAAGGCAAAGTTGCGAAATGGACTTGACTTATAATGAGTTCTCTGGTTTTCCGTTTGTGTGAAAATGCACCAGATCTGCTGAGGGAAGTTTTTCTTGAAAGAGGGTGGAAGGAATTCCAGGAAGGCTTGGACGGTGATTGGAACTTATGGTGGAAAAGCTGCGGGTTTCGTGGATGTGATTTCGACCATTGTAAACCATGGCAACGGTTAAACCATTTTCCCAAATCTGGACTGATCACCAGGAAAGATTCTCTTGCACGAAATCTTAGGCGAATGAGAGGTGTGTATGGGAGTTCTGCGTACAACTTTTCACCGTTATCGTTTATTCTGCCAATGATTACACAAAATTTGTCAGAGAGTATTCGAAACAACTGAACTCTGGTCAGAAGCTTTTCTGGATCTGTAAGCCGGTGGATCTGTCACGCGGCCGGGGGATATTTATCTTCAAGGATTTGAAAGAACTCACTTACGACTGTGCCACTGTAGTACAGAAGTATATTACAAACCCATTCCTTGTGTCAGGGTACAAGCTCGATCTCAGACTGTATGTTCTTGTCCCATCATTCAATCCATTGTTTATTTACATATATCACGAAGGCCTTGTGAGGTTTGGGACAGAGAAGTTTGATCTTACTAAACCAGGTAATGTCTTCTCCCATCTAACCAACACCAGCATTAACAAGTTGAGCCCTTCGTATTCTTTTGAAAAAGAACGAGTGGGCAGTGGGTGCAAGTGGAGCTTGAGTCAGTTAAGGACCTACTTTCATCAGCTCGATGTTGATGATACCTTACTTTGGCACAGAATTAATGCCTTAATCATCTTGACCCTATTAACCCAAGCACCCGAAGTCCCTGACAGTTGCCCCAACAGTTTTGAGCTGTTTGGTTTTGATGTGCTGATTGACGAAAACCTGAAACCATGGTTACTGGAAGTAAACTTCTCTCCATCTCTTGGTTACGACTGCCCCTTAGATGCTACTATCAAGAAGCCAATGTTAAATGACATCATTGATCTGCTTGGCTTTAGGGAAGTCGATGCTTGCAAAGTTGTCAGTACTTATCCAAGTAAGAAAGCTTGTTATGCTGAAAAGGATGAACAGTGCCTGCCTTATAGGCTGGTAAAGACCTGCACACAGATAACAGGTGGGCAAAGGCCAAGAGTTTTCCACAAGAAGAACTCAAAATTGGAAAAAAATAACACTGAAAGCGACAATGATTCAAACCCACCAGAGCCAGAGACCGAGACTGATCTGAGCAATACTACTTCTCTTTTAGATATCTCTGATTTGAATAACAATATTAGGGGACTTGGAGTTGGTGAAAGGATGACAAAAAGTTATTCAGTGGATATGTTAAATTCAGCAAGCATGCAAAACATTTCTCACGATTATGTTGGTGCCAAAGGATGTGTAATGGCTCCTCAAAGTGACAGGCCAAAAACCACACCAGAGCCATCTAAACTCGGCCTAACAGAGTCCCAACCTTCCCGCGAGTCTTACAAGGTCTTTGCATCCAAACAGCTCACAAACCAGACAAAATCTTCAAAGGGAGTTAATAACAATATAGTATTTAGTCAACATTTGCAAAGTGGTACTAAAGAAGATGCAGAGAAAAAGACAAAACAAAATGCCAAAAGAAGTTCTGGACACAATCGAACTAACAGCTCGACAAGACTTGGAAGAACTAGGCACCCATCATTGGAACAGATATCGTCTGCACAATTCTCCTCATCCCCACGGTTACTGAGAAGGAAAATTTCTCTGCCACCAAAGTTAAAGAGTTACGGTACAGCAGCTTTCTCCAAAGAATGTATGACAAGGCCTCTTTTGAAGAGTACAAGAAAGGATTTACCAAACAGCCAACTTGAGAACTCTGGAGATGAAAATCCCCCTGATACCAGCATTAGGGTTTTGTCAAGATCTTATGTAAATGCATTGAATTCTAGTAATAGATTCGTCAAGAAGCCCATTTCACAAGCAGGGAATTACATTCTTGCTTTTCCTTTTAATGATGTGACTGCAAAATCATCAAAGGGTCTAATTAATACTAAGACTTGCGTAGATGAGGTCAAAAGGGCGCTGAACCAAATTGCTGAGTCCACCAAGAAAGGGGCAAAATCTAAAGCCAGTGGAAGTGATTCAACATTAAATTTGTCAAAGCCATTTTGGGGTTTTAGACCAAATTACAATTTTGGAATCCAAACTTAGTTTTTTTACATGTTTATTTTTTTACAAAAGTAATACTTTTTTATTAGCCACTCCCAGGCCCCAAAGAGAATTAAAGAAAAGAAGGGAAGAAGAGAGAGGAGGGAAAAAACGAAAATGAAATGATGGGCTATCCTCTCCCTTTTTCTCACCTCATTCACCCAGATTTTTTATGCAGAACATCTGGAAGAAGCATTTTTAATAGGAAGCCTGTGGTTTGTGAAAAAAACTATTTTATAGGTGAAATAAAATATTTGCATTAAACATAGAGTGAAAATGATTGTTTTCTTTTAGGTCACATACAACTACTTAATGTTGATGTTGTGTGTGAAACAGGATCAAGTACATACTAATTTTGTAATACCTTTGAAACCAATTTTAAAATAGTAACAATTTTTTAAAAGAAAATTAGAATATTTAAGTAAAATGAAAGTATGTTTTGAACTTAAATTTGTGTTACATAATAATTATTATAATAATTATTACATGGTTGTATAGAGTACATGAAGTTGGAACCTTTCAAGAGAACAAGACTTAAATCGATCTATAGAATAAGATCTAATTAGAAAATAACAAATGACATTCACGTTTTGTGTGTTGATGTGTGATGGCTTTTCAAATTTCTACATTAAAGAAATCTTGAGGAATTATTCTCATTTTGTCAAGCAATGTCACAGGAACTATGACAGCCTGTTCCTCTCTCATATCTTTGTTTTTATTGAATCTAAAAATGGAAGCAGCTTCCGATGGACCCCCCCCCCCATACACTGAGGTTTTTCCTTTATCTTGCCTAAATGAAGAGGGGGGAGCAGCAGATCTTACTCCTTACATTAAATAAAAGAGCTAGGTGCAAAAAACAGTTTTTTGAAAAGATTTCATATATAACCCAAAATGCTCAACTTATGTAGCCAACAATTTTGTTCTTCTAAGCAAAAAATATTGAGTTACCTCCCAAAAATTAACAAAACTAATGACTTAAGTTTTGACTACCAAATGAAAGAAAATTATTTCCAATTGGCAAGAAAAGCTTTTAGTCTAGAAGGTGGTTTTACCCAATCCCCACCCTTCTTAAAATAATATATAAAACTGAGTGCAACTTGTGATTTTTCCTAAAATTATTTTTAATTATGTGCAGTTATGTCTGACATTGACTATCTGTTTTGACGGCACACGCTTGCTAATGTTCCAGTGGTTAAACCTTTGCCATAATTATATGATGCCTCACACTGTTGATCAGGAAAAAATTACTGGGACTAGGACAGAAAATCTGTCAAAAAGTAAATTTCATACAAAACCACAAAATTAATGTTTTGCTGACAGATAGGTCACTAGTTTTCATTTGACTCATTAGCAATCTATTTCCAGCTAAATTACTTTCCGAGTCTAATTAACATATTTTGCAGATTGGTTAAAAATTAGTAATAATTATATGCCAGCAATATCACACAGGGTACATATACTGTACTGTATTGTTTAATTCAACGACAAGTCATTCATTCAATCGATCGCGAATCAATGAAAATCACAAATGTAGTCGTCGGATAACTCGAGCGGTATAATGGAATTCTTGAGTGGAAACACGCCACTTCAAACTACTATACTGTGAGATCACGTGGACTACAATTGAGCACTTTGAGTTTCTTCATGCTTAACCGTTTTTCTTTACGTTTCTGCGCGTGATGTCTTTTTATAATTCAGCCAAACATGCAGTGATTATGATGCATGGTATCACCGAAGCAATGCATGTTCAGTGCGCTGAAATCGACACGCAAAACTTTAAATTTATAACACAACACCGATGTGGAAAACTTACAAAATACACAAATTTCGTAACAGCGGTGTCTGTTTTTCAAAAAAGACGGCATCTGTTGGCGTCTTGGCTTCAAAGGCCTAATTCACCTTTTCGCATAGAGGGTCACATACATATATACTAACATTCTAACAAAAACCTCATCTGAAGTTTCGAACGAGACTTCGATGAAACTTCGAACGAAGCTTCGAAAAAAAGTTCGTTTTAATCAGAATTTTAGAATATTCATAAACATCGAAGTTTCGGCAGATACATCGAAGTTTCTACAGAATGTTCGACGAAATTTCAACGGAAAACAAAAGCCGAAAATTCGGGGATTTCGTTTGCGTTTCTTTTTATCACTGCTGTATCTTGTTGTCCTTAGAGTAACCGATGTCGTTAGTTGTGAACTCCTTCAGCTTCTTCTGAGCACGGTAGAGAGATTCCTTTATGTCGCGACGGACGAACTTGACTATAATGGCTGGTAATGCCCGTTTGCCTTTATACCTTGCACTTGTACGGAGACGATGGCTAACCGATATGTCGTTCTCGTCAATTTCAACGTCTAGGAGTTTGTCAATTTTGGTAACGATCTTGTTGGTGTCCTCCACTTCATTTCTTCGTGGCAGCGGGATTCCTTGCAGTTCAAGGCATTCACGCCTTCAATATTGCTCAAGTTCGTTACACGTGGTTTTGATTTCCTTCAATTTGTTATCAATCACAAGCACAGTTGTCGTCAGAGCTTTGTTCTCCAGTGAAATAGCTTGGTTTGCCTCCTGTATTTGTATCATACGTCGATTTACTTCTTCATAGTTGCGGTTCGCTTCTTCGACAGATTCACGGAAATCAATCATCGTACGTGACATGTCATCTATCTTTATTTTCAAGGGAGATAACTTGTCGTCCAGCTTAACATCAAGAATTTCTTCCAGCAGTTCTTTCGTAAGAGGTTGATTACTCATGTTAAGCGGCAATAAGACACAAAAATACAGAAAAAAACATGTAACAAACAGGCGAATATTCGAAATTTCTACGGAGCACAGATTCCCGCCATCTTGACTCATCGACCGCTGGCCAACGTGCTTTAACAATACTGAACATTGTGTATTATCATTGTCATTTTTAATA
Organism: Parazoanthus darwini; assembly: GCA_025403605.1. Classification (NCBI taxonomy): domain Eukaryota; kingdom Metazoa; phylum Cnidaria; class Anthozoa; order Zoantharia; family Parazoanthidae; genus Parazoanthus; species Parazoanthus darwini. The sequence goes on from JAOBYF010016680.1 coordinate 6,283, forward strand.
CAATTTTCTAGTAAGTATAGAACAAACGTTTCGGATGAAAAAAGTTTTCTGGAAAATGTGCTGCCTCCAGATCCCATCTTCCTTTTTCTTTTTGAATTTCCATCTCTCAGTGGTGAATCAGGTATTGAAATTATGGCCCTTAAAAAAGGAAGATATTATAAATGTCATTTCACATTAAAAGAGATAATGCTGGCCTTGACATTTTGGGAAAAAAGTTAACACCCGTTGACTAGTAAACTACCAAACTAAATTGAAAAAAAAGTGGAAAGACCTCTTGTTTAGGGCCAGAATTACAAAAGCTACAGTTTTCCTTTATTTCTAGGACTCTATCGGTATACATCGTTTTAAATGGCTTAGGTGAAGGTGGTAATGTCGTGAAAGCTATTAGAAATTATCACATGTAAGGCGGTAAAATAATTCTCAACTAGCTTCATATGTCAATGACATAGATTACCTGCATTTCTCTCACATGGAAATATTTTACGAAAACTTGTCCTCCATTTCAAGCTTGCACTGTGGTATACAGTTAATAATACATACCAGGAACAACACTAACACTAATGAAGAAATTAAAAACTTAATTTCAGAGTAATGAAAATTAGTTTGAGGTTTTCTGCAATGTAGGCTGTTTGTATTTACTAAGAAACGCTCACCAGGGAGCCTGGCTGCTTGAGGCAGGATTGTAATGAGCCTTACAGTAAGGGCCGCGGAGCGTTTCTTAGCGTAGGGGGAGGGGGGGAAATTTTTGAGGTCGAGTGCAGACATTTTAATGAGAATTTCTTAGCATGCCATTAATACTGCTTATTTGAAAAGCAAAAACGCTTTTCTGTCCCGTTCATGCTTGTTGTTTCCGCAGAATTTTCTTATTCCCTTTTTTGTGTCCAATTGACATTTTTGCAAGGATTTTGAATCAAACAATTTTTGTGTGAAAACTAAACCAGTGTCGTGGCCAAGAGATGAAAATGTTAAAGGCCCATTGGCCGTGCGTGCGCCGAAGGTATGAGAGCATTTGTATGGGGGTCGGGCACATGCTGCCCAGGGAAAATTTTGAAAGTCGCTAGAAATGCACTAAAATTCGTAAAACCTAGCGCAGATTTTCAGTTCCTTTCAATTCAGTTTTGCTCTTAAAGATATAATGATTCGTTTTCTAGCATTCGTGATTCGCTGTTCCTAACTGGTTTACACATAATCGATACTAACGAAAGTGAATGTTGATTCCTGTCATTTTTTAAACCGTGATTCATGATCCAAAATTCCCCATTGTATCGCAGCCGTGTCTATTAATACTTTAATACGTACCTTTGGATTGTCAAGGCGATTGGACTCTAGAAGAAGAAATAAAATATTTAAGACAGTGTAGCCTCAGGAAATCGACTTTATTTAAAATGAGTATGCAAACAAACCTTATCTCGGAAGTTTTTATCTTCTATCAGCTCCAAATCGACTAGATTATCTGTAAACGGAAGGTTGCAACATATTTAATCTAATCTTATATGCACATACATTACAGAGAACATAAGGATGCAGGCGGATGAATAAAACATGTCGCTTACCTTCTAACTGCCTTGCCGCCATGCTTCGGAGAAACAGAGGCACGAGGAGAAACAACCTTCTGGGAAACTTTCGAAAGAAGTAATACCGCTGACACTGACTCGCATTTCGACTCGGAATCGGGTTTTGACTCGCATTTTGACTCGGAATCAGGTTTTGACTCGGACTCCTTTTTGACTCGGGAAACGGATTTACTCCCACGTACAGTGGCCGAAGTTCCCCCTTCCGTGCAGTTTTGTGAATCTTGACGCCATCCGTACTGATACTGAGGGAGAAGTTATTTTCTTCAGCGAGAAAATCCCCATGCTGCACGAGCTGCGTATATTTTCTTTCTTGGTAGATATCAACAATTCGTTGTGTTCTTGTCTCTGTCTTCCCTTGGCAATCTTTGCACGGATCGACGGGTTTGTGAAAGCAAAAAAATGCTCTTCACAGTTGAAATCAGAAACAATGGTGAGTCACCAGTGATCCCAGCGTTTTGCCAGTGATGTCAACTGCCTTCTCCATTTCATCCTTCTCAGTCTCACTGGCATTGTGTTGTGTTTCGAATCTGATCACTACAGGTACTAACTTACATTATTAAACAATAGTATGGCCTTGCAGCAAAATTTTTCCCTCTGCCTCCGCGCTAAATGTTAGTCCTGCGAAACAATAAATAAGCCCAACAAACCGTAAAAGATGGCGCATGCAGAGCAAACCCAAAACATCCATAAAGCTTTGAGTTATGGAAAAAGGACAAATGGATTGTGTTCGGGTTGGGTGTAAGGCAGAGGCTACACGCGTATTTTGTTAATTTCATTCTGTTTTCAAACAAACTACCCAAATAAAAATGTTAAATGCCAATTTTGTAGCATTCAATTTTAATAGTCTCGTTAAGATTGAATTGACCTTTAATGACTAAGCTATCCTTAAACAGGAAAAAATAATTCAATCATTCTTAACATAATGAACTTTTAGTATCTTTAAATGTTGTCGCTTTCTTCGTGCAAAGCATTGATTTTTTTAATCGGGGGACTTAGCAATCGAATCATATTTGTCTTTCCAGGTGCATACCAAAGGCCTGCCGTGATCACGGTCTTCCGTGAAAGTCCCAGTCAGCACAGCTTGATCATCTGGAGTTCTATTTTCACAAACCCAATCAATTTACAATAATTTTATGAGACAAAATGTCGGCTCTTTTGAAAAGAGCTGAAGTAAATTACCACATTGACTGAATCAAATACCCCAGAGGTACTGCCGGAGGTTATATTGTAGTGCTTCCTGTGTCCAGCAGGATCAATTGTTCACAATTTAGGGTGACCTAATTGATATAAAGAAATTTATAGGAGTTTGTTTTTACAGCTAAAAACAAAATAAGCTATCGTGAAAATAAAACTTTAACAGTACCGTACTTCCTGTATTAAGCCCCCTGGGAGCTTGTTTGTATTCAGTGCTTCTGGACTGGGGGCCTGTTAGAGAATGGGGGCATAATGATTTTTCAGTTTCTCTCGAAAGCTAACAGTCTTTCATCTTACTGCCAAGGTAAAAATACCACAAATCTCGGCAAAAACTTTGGTACATATGAATTTAATCGTCTAAGAAAATACAATAATGTAAAAAAATACGAGTCACGGCAATGCTTCAATATATCAATTTTCAATTAACTGAACTCGATTCTTGGTTAAACGTTGTTCCGTAGTATTCCCATTTCGACAAAAAAAACATATGAGCTTTTTAATGACAAAAAATATCTCCTTCAAAAGAGATTGAAGGCTCATGACATATTTGACACCTTATTAGAAGGGGGATTCAAGAGGGTGGGGCTAAAACGAGGAAATGTAATATTATGTTACTTGTACTAACCTACCTACCAATATAAATGTATATACATGTTGTCAGTTTTTATTGTTATTTTTGTAGACCAGTTATTGTGTGGAGATAATTAGGTTTACAATGTAATGATGTTTCAAATATGGTTTGTTTTACTTTCAATTAGTATTTCAGTCCGTTCCATAACACCTCCCCACTAGCCTAAAGGTTAGGCGATTTATTTAGCGTTTGCGATTGCGTAATCGTTTGGACCTTAGAGAGCTATGCAATCCACATTCGCCTCCTATCGGCATTCGCAGATTTCTCTTGCGCTTAGCTTGTTTTGCATTCCTCGTTCCTTGTTCTGTAGCGTCCTCGGGTGTCCCCATTCCGTTGCTCGTCTCTGGTAACTATCGTGAGGGGTGTTTACATTTTCTGCTGTGTTTGTCTGACCTGATGATGAGCTTTCGAGGTCGCCAGGTTCTTCATCTTTGTCAGAGAAATGTCTTGGTCGAAGCTGTTCTACGTGTCTCCGCCAAGTAGGTCTTTTGTTTAGCTTGTTTTGCACAAAAAGTGAAATCCTAGATTTCTTTCTAACCAGGTAAAAAATTGAAAAGCACACTTAAGTGTTTAAAAATGCTAATCAATCACCTCTCATGCTAAATCTTAAGACCATATTTAACTCGAGGGTAGGCAAGTTCAACAAGAATGTGATTGTAAAATGCTTCGAGCTTCGGGAGAACTGAGCTCCAGAGTTCAGAGTTAAATTCAATCAGTGAAATGAAAACAGCACGTGCTGTCACGCTGAATGCAAGACAATCCTCACTGGTTTCGGTTGAATACCCTTTTTCATCAACTTGATTCATTGAACCTTGCGTCTGACGGCCGTATCGCTTCTACTGTCCTCGAAAACTCTTCTTACCCGTGTCGTCCTTGTTTTTGCCTTTCCCCTCGGCACAGAAGACAGCAAAATGTTCAGAAACATGGCATTAAGCGTATTTCCGATTCCTAACTTGACATATTCTATCCCTCTTGATGTGGCCCTCCCGTCCTCGTTTTTCTCGCCAGGTAGCCTCAAATGCAGCCGCCTTATTTCCTTCGACCCGCGGCGAAGGAAATAAGGCGGCTGCATTGGAGGCTACTCACCAGGCTGTTTCACATCATTCACAATTGGCGAATTTGACTCACCGCTGGCCATACTTTTTGCTTGGATGTTCGCTGTTTCCCATGCTCTAGCTTTCTCTAGAGCCTGTTCCAAAGTGATATTTTTGGTTTCCAGCAGACTCTTTAGTTCTAAGTCATTAACCTGTTCTATCAGTTGATCTCCCAAAGTGACTCCAAAATTACGTCTTGCTTGCTTTCGAAGGCAAGCAACGAACTGGTCAGCGGTCTAACTATCCATGAATCTTGTCTGTCAAAAAACATGTCTCGTACAAGAAATTTCCTCAAGTTTGAAGCGATAATCTAGCTTTCTTATTGCCTTTTTGTAGTCATCATCATCGCTTGCAGCAGAGGTGTGGTCTGGTAGGTCTTGGAAGTCGTCCTATTTCTCAAGTCAGTTAGACTTTTACCCTCGGCGTAAAACTCAAACAATCGCTTTCATTTTCTGCATCTGTCAGCCACTTGAGGCGCTGGTCCTGACAAATCAATCACTGGTAGGCGTTTGCTAGGCATCCTCGTCGCCAATATTGGATTGCTCTAAGGCAAGTGCAAACAAATTGCATGAACAGAAAGACAACACAAGACATATTCGCTGCTCAGCAAGCACGCATAATTTCTCATGTGCCCTCTGACGTGATTATACAGGTAGCCCCGATATGCATAGGTGTCCCACATACACTACGTCTCGCCAAAGCCCAACTTAGTGAACTGATTCCAAGGAAAACTATGTGCATCTAGTCACGCGTCAGTGTATAATGTCGAACGGTGGAATTGGTAGCAGAACGGATGGCCCTTTGATTCCCATGTACTGAAAAGGAAACCTAAACAGAAAGGTTTGTATCTCTTTTCAAAATTGTTTTGTTTTAAATTAACAAACAACGCACAACACGTTGCTTTTATATTTTTGTACCTTTTAACGTCATGATGAGTTGAATGAATAAAACATCAACGAAAACTTATAAAACGACGTGAAAACGAAAAACGGGAAAGGAAATAAATGAAAGACATCCAGGCATACTGTAAGATCCCAGTAAAATACTGGGTCAGGGAGCTGATACAGCGAATTAGTGGGGAGAGGATGACAGCACCCTACAGTATTGAACTTTCAACCAAGCCAGTTGCTGCGCCCATCGAAGGAGGCATTGAATCTTTGTAACATTAACAGGGAATGCAAGGAGGACTTGTCATGTTGCAGGAATCAGACTTTAAATGATGAATAAATTATTTTCTGTGCATGAACACCGTGTTGAATATGGGGAACAGGACGGGAACGCCCCAGAGAGCCTATCCATGGCAAGCTATGCCGATGGGCTTATACCTCCATACTTCGACATAGAGGGTGAAGTCCCTGCCCTCCACGTTGACTTGGCGACGGTATTTCTTGCAATGGAAGAACAAAACAAGGATGAACAATTCAGCCAGCCAAGTAATGACTTTGACATCACTGGCATTTTGAAGAAATAATTATCTCCGGTTGAGTACCTTGAAACTGATAAAAACTTTGCTTCCTCAAAGAATCATGTTGAACTGTTTCTGTCTGAGGCAATGACTGCTAAGGTTGTCATTTTCGTGCACATCTTGTGGTTGAGGATTTTTCAGCTTTTTGGGGAATACTTTGGAAATCATCCAGACAAGGTAGTCATTCCCCGAAAAGGACATACAGAGTCAATGCATTGCGTTTACATTAGCATCATTGGCTCTGTACAGTACCGGCCGGAAATCTGTGGACTGTTTGGATTACAGGACACCAGTGGTCTGCAAGAGTCGTACAAATTTCTCAAACACAAAATTGCAGAGATAATTGCCTCAGGAACTGTGGAACAAGAGCAAAACTTGACTGGAGGCCTGGAAAGTATGCCAGTGGAGGGTCTGACGAAGATGCGACATGTAGGGGGTGGGCAGTCCGAAAAGTGCTAGAGCACTGGAGGCGTTACGTCAGCAGGAAAATGCACTCCACTGTCCCTGTTACCTGCACATGAGTCAGGGCAGGTCAAGCTAAGTGTGACTATTTGGACGAGTTTGTGATCATCCCCTTTGCAGCACTGCAGGAGACAACAGAATATCCTGACACTCTGGAGGTGACAGAGAACCGACAGTATAGAAAACGGGGGCTGCTGCACATCACAGATGGGGTATTTATCTTCTTCGAAGACATGGAAGAAATGAGTGTCCCTACTCAGAGTCTCCATGTTAAATAAGGCAGTGGACAAGAGCAAATTTGTCAATAATGCAATACATACCATCCAGAGAGACGAAACTCTAATCAAGAGATTGAAATCATTGTTTCAAGGTGTTGACCATAGCAAGGAGGTGAGTCGTGTATTGAATATTCAAATATTTTTTTTAAAATGTGATAACTAATGCATCATCCATATCCAAAGCCCAGGAAGGGAGGGTTCAGGAAATTAAAGGGGTTGACATTTGACAATTTCCCTTGGTCCCTGGGAGTGGCATTTGACAAAAAATGTCTGCCCCCAGTGAGAAAAAATACAGGAAATAGATGATATGTTTGTCAAATTGTGTTGACCCCTTCCCCAAGTTTGCTAAACAATGACAGATGCAAAAACGTACCACCATTGTATATAATGTACACAATCAAGTTTCAGAGCTGACTTTTTTTAAAACTCAGTTACCAATATGTTTAAGTCAGGTTCAAAATTTCTTGACATCCTTATAAAGTACTCAAAAAGTTGCACTACCCCCTCCTCTTATAAATGAAAATTTTGTGCGTAAAATTTTAAATCAGGTGTTAAAAAAATTGATATTTCAATATTGTCAGAAAAATAGACAATCAAGGAGACCTTAAAAATGCCTGCCCATTTGTTAAAGATAAACTTCACGTTAAGCATAAATTTCCTCCTCTACCTGGGCCTGATGCAATTCCTGCTGCAACTCCAACTCCTCCTCTGCTGCTCTTAAAGCCTGTCTCCGTCTCAAGGAGGAAGCCTTCACTCTCAGGCTAGCCGCTCTAGCTTTTGCTTCCAACAGTTTTCCTTTCAAGCTTAGTGAACTAGAGGTGTTACCTTCATACTGAAAATTTGTACATCACACAAATTAAACCAGCTGTGGGCAGAGTCACGTTCAGATTCATCGTTTATGCTAGTAACATACGCCTCGTGGGACTCTTGGAACAACAGGTAAGATCATCGAGCTGACACTACTCTGCCCTCACCTGTTCCTCATTTGCAACATGTGACATTAAAGGTTTTATAGTACTGTCAAAATGCTTCAAAATCTCTGTCCAAGCAGTGTCTCGCTTTTCCTTTAATAATAACCGATTTTCCTTACCTTACGACTTATCTTGTTTGGTTTCACTTTCAAGCTTGACCCTTCTGTTTAGACAAGTTCCCATTTGATCCCGTGCTTGTGTTTATAATTTATTCAAATAGTAAATTGGCGAGGGTTTCTACAAAACGCTGACCCAGGTCCATGGACCCCTCGTGGACCCTGGTCCATGGACCCTTCGTGGAATCGGGTCCATTGACCCCCTATAAACACTTGAATCGGTGACCGGACTGTTCGGATTGGCATTTCGTATAAAAAAACACGAGCCACGGTACTTCATACAGCGGCTTCTCAAAATAAATCATGCACACGAAGAGCCTTTGATGCCATTGCGGGCAACCCCGCGTCAAGTTTCCACTTGCTCACTTATAGCCAGCTCGAACATGGAGGACCAAACAGGTGAGTTAAGTTTAAGTTAATTATGTTCAACGCGTCCCTAAAGATTGTTGAAACTCAATTTTAATCAAACTTTTGATTTAATCTAAGATTGGGTTTGAATTTGTGCGTTCGTTCTTTGGAGTGATCAGTGAGAAAGGTTAAAAAACCCTTTGTTTGAAATATTTTAATGATTCTGCAAGTAACTCGCCTCGTTCTATCTGTGACTCTCCTTATGCATCCTTGCATGACAGGTAAGCTTTTACATGTAGCTCTCGAACGATACCTTATGTTGTTTAAAATGTTAGTAAGCTTACCAGCTGCGGATTCCGTGGGTTCATAATAGAACCGGCATTTTGTGACGAGAAAAAAAAACTCACATTCATTTTGAAATAATGATATAAACTTCTACAGAAATATTCAGAAGCATCGTGTGCCGTTGTTGACAAAAAATAGTCGCAGTTTTTTGCTTTTTGCTTTCAATTTAAGCAAAATGATGCTTCCCCTTAAGGGCAGGCAATCTTAGGGTGACATTGGTAGTTTTCAAAAATGGGACAACCCTTCGAAAAGTTATGGATCCCCCACTGAGTACTATCACCACTGGTACTGACTTAGAGCTTTCACCTTCACTTTTCAGCGACTCTGCAGGTTGAAGTAGCTCGCCTTCATTTGGTTATTCTCGCGCCTCCTTGCATGACAAGTATGTGTTCATCACCATCAATCTATTGTCAGTGTAGTAGCATTATAAATTTATAGGAATTCTACTATTTTTAAGATCCCAATTAAAAAGCCAGAAGCTGCCAGAGGATAAACTTATAGGAATATAGCATTATAAGTGGACTCTTTTTTAGCAGGGTGGGATGGGAAGAAATAAGACGATTTTAAATTATTTTATTGAATTCATTTGCTACATCTCTCTATACTGACACCTTGATGTCATGATGTTAATAACGTCTGTGCATGTCTGTATAACTGTATAACCCATTCCCACCCTTCTCAATCATATGATGAGAGCACACATACCATCTTAAAACTTATTTATCAGTATAATATAGTTGACTATAGGTTGTAAGTTGCTATTGCAAGTATTTCAAACACTGGAAATTCCAGACAAGGATATAGGGTCAATTTACTCACACATTACAACTATTTTGCTACAGAGGTCATGACAGCAAACATAAACTGGAAATAACAAAAGAGATAAGGTACGGATAAAACAACCGTGTCTGTGTTATGTTTTAAGGAGGCTTGAAATTGGATCCCAAACCTGGGGAAAGTTGTTACAGGGTCAAGGGGGTTGCACCTTTGTGGTCAAGTGATGTGACGTCATCAATAATGTCATCAAAATAAGAAAAATCTCGCAAAGGAAACATTGTTTGGAGTTCAAACTTGGGTTAGGTTGTTAAAAGGTCAAAAGGTGCAACTTTGTGTTAACGTGATGTGATATCATCGATGACTGATCATCAGGAACTCTTTAGGCTGAGCCTAAATCTATATATTAGCTGCACTAGGGATTAGATGTTTGGGGGAACGGATATATTTCATGGTACCCACCCTCTGCACATCCCGAAATTTTGTGTCATTATCATTGCATGCGCCTTCATTGAAAAACTTGAGGATTTTTTTCTTAAAATTTGGACAGCTGTTACCTATTTTTATCAGTTTTTATTATCCGGCAGATAGAGAATGTAGCCGCCTGTGAGTTTTATAAATTACTTCTGAAATTCATCTAACGAGGTTAAAAAAAAAACTGGTGAAAACTTTCAAATCCACTGATTTTAAGCTTATTGGAATATCTGACTTGTTTCTTTAGACTTGATTTAAACTGAATCATTTGCCCATGAGAAAAGCAATTTGTTTGTATTGATGAAGCAACAAACCAGAGAAATGAGCATACACAGATGTAATGAGAGCTCCGAATTAGATCTAAGAGTTTTGATTGTCATTTTTATTAAAGCACTTCATAAAGTGGCAGTATTTGGTTGTTGCCTGCCTCATGCTGGGCACAAATGTTCCAGCTCAGTGCACCGACTGTTCTACTGCTCGTGTTCACCGAGCTGTAACACTAAAAAAAAACTCCAATGACGTCATCAGAGTGTTCTTGCGGTCCTGTTTCATAGCCGCAGCAGTTTGAAGTCGATTTAGTTAGAGACCTCCTTCACACTTGTGACCCCCATTGATCATGTACTAGTTTTAGAAAGTATTTTCAAGTATATATCGGCTCTTAAAAATATCCAGGGTCTTTATTAAATGATGGCATGCATAGGGTCATAGAGAAAACTGCACAGAAATAAGTAATGATTCATATCAGCAGTGTCATGTGAACATCTACAACCAAAAAGGAGTTCTGTAGAAATGTTTTGGCATCACTAAGTAAATTGGTTCAAGAGTTTGTAGTAGATGTATGTATTCATTCTCTTTAAAATATGATTTCATTTTATAGACCTCCAGCAATTGAAGTCATTGATATTTCATCTGATGATGAACTGGTAAGTGTCTAATTACTCCTAATTAAGCCTTTCCTGGGTAGGTGTTAATTTTATTTACTAAGTAGTCGTGTGCCCAATGCCAATATCCTTAGAAATGGGTAAATATCTAATCCCCAAAAGATCTACCAGATAAATTTGGCATGGTACTACCATGTTTAATCGTATAAGAATCGAAGTAACCAGAGAATTTAGTACAGTAGCACTAGTGCATTCTGACCACAGAAACATTATCAATTATGTTACAATATAAGCTTGAATTTCCACAGGGCATCCCAATTTTGGCCCTAGACTTGCCCCTTTGATGTACAGTAAAGTGCCTTGAGTCACAACAGCTCTCATAAGTGACCAGCTCCAGTAACAACCAAAATTTTGAATTCCCATTTGATTTAATTGCTATACAAACTCTGTAATGTTCTCATAAGCGATCAGCTTTAGCAAGTGGCTAGTTGCGCGTTTCTCAAAACGCCTGAAAATTTATCGGGTCCGATAACTCTGGGATAGTTTTGGTGCGCGAATTTCAGTTCTGACAAATTTTATCGGGTCCGATAAATTCGGGAGTTTTGAGAAGAGGGTAATTCGTCATCCGCGTAATTTCTGGCTGATTTATTGGGCCAGAAATTCGCGGCCAAAAAATCTCCTGAAAAGTTATCGGTCCCAATAAGTTTTAGGGCATTTTGACAAATGGGCGCTAGCTCCGTTAGCGACCACTTTTGGAGATGACTTTCCTTTGTTTATGAGCTCCATGACGTGACCCTTTGAAGCTCCGCTTTTAGCCAGAGGACGGCAATGGAGTTTCTGGTTTGGGGAGTTGAAAAACTGTGTAGGAGCTAGGTCTGGCATTTTACACTTTTTTTCTGACTGACCTCTAAGCCAGTAAAAAATTTATATATTTTTTCTCTTTCAAGAAGTGTTTTTTTTTAGGTTAAACACATATTTTATGTTTTATTTTTATTATAAACACAAATATACAAATACCTACATTCAAAGTAGCTCTTTCAGGTAATCTACGCTAGAAGTGTTTGAAACATTGCTTATATTCCCCCTTCTTCCCTATGCAATATTGATACTTGCTTCGTTTGAGACACTCCTAGCAAAAATATGCCAACCAACATTGTAGAAGAGGAAAAGGGGTGTAATTGGCATATGTGTGCCGATATTTTTGGCGAAGTTTGCGGCAACCTCGCTTCCCACTTCTTAGGGGAAAGCCCTGGGAACGAGGTTGAGCTTGCGATTCTCAAGTTCTGATCACTTGACTAGCCTGCTATTCAGCTTTCCTGCGGGTTTTATTCAAAATATTTGTTTTTTTAATTCATTGAAAAGGGCGAGGAAAGAAGAACCGGAAGTTTTCAAGTATCTTCCCACTTCACGCCTGACCGCGTTTCCCGTCGGCCATAAACCACCTTTCAAGAAACGGCCAATGAAAATCATTAAAAAATTAAAAATATATCCAAAATTTGACGGCTTCTTCCACATGCCAGTTGATTTCCTTCCCTAAAACACATCACCTCACAAAGGAGCCGTGATCAACGATTATTGCCGTAATTCAGAAGTTTTGAACAGAAAAAACCTTTGGCGTTTTGTCGTAGCATACTGAGACTGAAAAAATTACATGCATTTAAATTGTCTGACTCGAACACAACTGAAGCAGGCTAAGTGAAAAACGTCTGGTCCGATGCAAAACTCACCTCCAAAGTATCACGGAAACCTTTACAAATTTTCTTTGTCCTTCTCTAATACAAACAGATTCTGGCGGTTGTTAGGTAATGTGCATGCAAACTTTGGGCTTAAAAACTCAAATTTTAACGAATAAAACCACATGGGAGCCGACTAGCAGGCTTACATTTGTCGAGTATGATATGGTTGGAAACTTTGATGGGTCCCTTATTCAGTTACTGACTACAAATGCGAGTGTAATTATTAAAGAGTTTAGAAAAGCCATTGCGGCGCATGTTCAACATTGAAAACGCAAGTAAACTAACTACTCCTCTCGGGTATGAAAGGCGTCCAGCGATTGGCTGATATGTATTTGTTTGTTCGACGCACAAACATTAGGAGAGTGTTATGGTTCTGCCACCTGCGCTTTGCACCTCATGAAGCCCGCCTTGAAAACGTTGTTATAGTGTGTAAAACTTGACTCCCTCCATAACACAACCTTGAAATGTGAATCGTTTTCAGTTAAATAAATGTGTTACGTTTTTGTTTGGCACTGATTCAAGCTTCGTCTTCTCAACCTATGTCACCTGCAACTCGCAATGTTCGCTTTGAACTTGTACCCGTGGCGGCATATCTTTTTCTACTTGTTTCAATGAAACAACCAACATCGTTTTAGTGTATGTGAACACCAAGCACGTAAAAAGTCTACTTCTTCTGATATTCAACCAACTTCAAAGTAGAAGATAGTTTTAATTTTTTGTTAAACACTGTGATTTGAGTGTTGCCTTCTCAACCCGCAGCAGATTACGCCGCCACCTGCAGCCACTCGACACGTGTGTCTTAACACAACTGCGAATCTATGCTTCATAACATACACGCCTGTAGTGTCTACTAACGGAACTCTTGAACTGTGGAGCATCTTTTTGAAAAGCTTCTCGAAGGAACGGGATTTTGAAACGTGAGCTAGTTGTAGTACATGACAAAGAAAATAATTTGTAGTTTTAAACATAGAAATGCTGCGAAACTTCCACACGGTCCATTAAAAAAGACCGGCAATGTTGTATCATAATCAAACTTTCCACTCGCAGCTGGTTAACTTAGCTAAAAGTTTGGCCCAAGTTCGAAATCGAGATTTTTATAGTTAACGAGTCAGGAACGAAGCACCCACTAGGGATCACAATAACGCCAACGTTTTCATCAAATACAAGTTAGATTAGTGGTTTTACCATAAAATATTAATATGAAGTATTTTCTTTTCTGTTTGGAATGTGAAGATTTGGCGTACTTCAAATGTATAGAACTGTTCAGTTTTAAAATGCCTATATGATGAAAAAGAAGGATTGGATACTGAAGCCTTCTGCCAAAACGAATCCGGAGGTAGGAATTCGGTAGTCGCTTAGTTAAAATATCACGTTATCGCGGAATTGAACAGCTTATGTACATGTATGTAGCGTTTGACTCCTAAAGTCCAGTTCCCATTTATCCAAACATCAATAAAATACGGTATTACACTTTTTACTAAAAAGTGTCAAAATCATCAAAATGTCAAGAAAACAGGTGTCACAACGTGAGTAGTTCAAGATTATTTTCTAGCAATGGATAAAAAAAAATAAATCGATACACGATTGGAATGAGAGTCCAAAGTATTACCACAGAGAATGTACCTTTAGTTTATTGGGTATTTTGTGCAATTAGACAGTTGGCTACATGGATTGGGGATAGTTCTCTCCTCACAGTCAGATATTGTGATGCAGTGATAATTTTAAAAAAGATTTTTCATTATCACTACAGGTTGTTGCATTGAAATTTATTCCAAAGGTCGGACGGTCAGAGAAAGAACTAAAAAATCTTCAGCGTGAAATTGATATCATGAGGAGCCTGGAGCATGCTAATATCATCAGACTTCTGGATTCTTTTGAAACACCAAAAGAGGTTAGTTTATTAAGGACCCAGGATTAAGGACTGTATCACTTATTGTGGACATTTTACTGAGGAGTATTTTATTTTTGGACCTCCAGAAGGGGTGCTATTAGTAATAATTTTTGGGGCAACATTGAAGTGGTGAGAGTGGCAAGACACCAGTTGTAATGAGCAAACTTTATAAATAGGTCAAATAAACTGAGAAAAGAAACTGATTTATTGTTAGTCCATTGAGGAAATGCGATTTTAGATATAAACTAGTTCTTAAATGATTTTAGAATGGTAAAACAGATTAAACTTGCTGGGGTTTGCATGAGGCTATTATGCAATTTACATTAATTTAGTGACCTTTTTATTTTAACTCCCTTTTATTTTAAATATAATTGAGTTATATAAATATATATATATATATGTGTGTGTGTGTGTGTGTGTAAAATGTTGATTCTTCTCCGACAGTGCTCAATGCGGATACAGAGCGGGATAAGGCAATCGGTTTGGAGAAAAGATGGTAAAATGTTGGTTGATCCAAAAA